>LBNU01037179.1:0-32440 GCA_014162995.1 Artemisia annua | reverse complement strand
TGACAGGGGAGCATGGCCGGTCCCCTTAATTGTGGCCGGCCCCCTTAAAATTAAGGGGGCCGCCCCTTATAATTAAGGGGGCCGCCCAGCTGTAACGGCCAGAAAAATTGTCTTTTAGTGGGGAAAGTTTATTTGGTGAAAAACTAACTGATTTTGGTTAAAAATTTGAATTCATATATTTAGAATGAGTAAAACATTTTTCTTTATTACCAAAAGTGTTTTTCAAAAATATATAATATGTTTATATAATTAAATAAACTTTGTAGTAATTAATTAAATACCCCTTTGATCATGAGATATATTAAGCACTTGTTTATTCATACCTTAAGTAATTGTTGAAGCATACTCGAGACGTTGAGATGTCGAGAGACGTTGACGTATGAATGCATAGATGATTTGTGATCACAAGTAACTTAAACGCTTTACGTTATGTGTTGTAACTTACATCTTTGTCATCATCAAAACATGAAGAGGATGTTTAGATTAAATATCGTAATATAAATATCCTAATATTTATGCCAACAATGTTTATTTACAGAAGTTGGATGCTTTACGGAAAAGTGGTAGGACAGATAAGAAGTATTTACCGCTTGTTCCTAGGATTGAGGTCAAGAGACTTATTACAGAGATCGGCGTTAAGGATTGTGTGATTCAGAAGTTGAATAATCAGGTTTACAAACTTGAGTCTATTATTCAGGTGATTTGCGTAATTCATTTAAATAATGAATGTCAGAGTATAAGTTAATATCTATCATTGCCTGATTATTGTATTTGTTTTTTAAAATAATTTGTAGGTTCTTGCATGCGAAAGAACTTGCGGATTTCGGGTAACATTTTCCTTCCAGAATGTTAATTTGTCAATTTATAAAGCTATCTTTTTAATTTATAAAGATGTATTTTTTTGCAGGATAAATTGGACTTTAGTCGATCTTTTTCTCATATAAGCTCAGAATTTCAAGAACAACTCAACCGTGAATTCAGAGAAGTGGTTGACACTCTCATTTCTAGCAGGCTCTCATCCCAGATACATGTTAATTCTAAAGATGATATTGTACAGGTGATTTGCTTATCCCAATAATATGAACCTTAATGATTTTGTATTTTGTACCTTTTATGAAAACATTCATTTTGTTCACATGAGTATCTTTTAGACGAGGAGTTATTGTTGAGGGAACAAGAGCAAGAAAAGTGGATCATTGAAGAACAAAAAGCCAAGGAAAAGGTGTTTCTGACTGCATTGAAAGAGGAAGTTATTTGCAGGGTGGATAGAGAAAAATTTTTCAAGGAAGCTCAACAAAGGAAGAAAGCGCGGTTTAATTTTTTTAATTCAGATCACTGGCAAAGGGAAGAGGCAAACATGGCTAAACCTTACAAGAGGAGTCATAAAGAAGGTTCAGAGTCGTCGTATTACTGGTCCTCAAAATTTGTAGAAGCCAAAAAAAATGTATACCACCTTCTGGCTGTAGGGATCCAGACATGACTGAGTTTTTAAAAAATGTTAATCCTTGGGTGGAGGTATGCAATTTTTATTTTTTATTTTTGTACGGTTACCGTTACTGATATTTTTCCTAACATGGTCACTATATGTTTGTAGAATCTGTCTCGAGTGCACAAATCTATCGACCATGTACATGTTACGAATGATTACGACGAATTCCTTGGACAGCCTGGTCCCCTTCGTTGTTAATTTCCTTGGTCTAAGGAACATGTTCGTGTGGATCGCCGGTTTTGGGAGAGCCTAGTCTGTTTAGATCCGCCAAAAAAAGGGTGGCTCATGGATGAGGTAAAACTAATAATTGTTATTTTTTGTCATTGTGTTGATTTCCATTTTTTCGGTTGCTACCGTTGGCTGATTAAAGCTGTTTTGCGTTGTTTTTTCAACAGCACATTGATCTGTGGGTGGAATACATGTTGCATTTCAGAGCCGATGACGCCGATTGGACAATGGTTACTGCTTACTTTGTTCAGCTTTTGTTACAGGATTCAATCCCTGTTTGGTATGCTAATGGGGAAAAGTACCAAATGACATGGGGTGATGTTGAGCAGGTGATGTTGAGCAGGTGATATTCGCATTCATTTATTATTATTTTTTTTAATATACATATATTATTATGCGTTTTATTAGCCCGCCCTACTTTTTTTCGTTTCAGGTTTATACGCCTATCAATCAAAAGGAAAAGCATTGGTTTCTCGCACACTTTCATATCAAGACAGGCGTTGTAACGTTTTATGACAGTGGCGATAAGCATGATCCAGAATGGCGGCCTTGGTATCTTAAGATGCGTTTATGTTTACAGGTAAACGTACTTACCAGCATCACTTAATATTAAGTATTTTAATAGCTTTGGTTTTATGTAATTATTATTCGTACGTGATTATAATTGACTTGCATGTCTAGCGATTGTAGTTACCATAATCAAACTATAAATAAGTTGTCCGTCAAAATCATGTGCTTGCACAAACAACTTTAAACAATCTTAATCATGCACAAGTTTTATTTATTCCTAAACAAAATTAACAATTGTATCAAGTCGCCCAAAATACTTATAATCATGAGTCGCCCAAAAAAATTGAATACATAACTTTCACATTCAATATTGTGTGCACCAGCCCTTGTACTTGTTCAGTCATATCCTTGTACTTGTTAATTTAATTTTTGTCATAAAAAACCCTAAGTCAACTCTTTAAACTCTAAGTAAACTTAAAAAATGCAATAAAGGTACAAACCAAGTACTAATAAGGATAAATGTTTCCTTATTGGTTACAGTTATTTTTTCAGTTGCCCAAAAAACTTTCTAGTCACCCAAGATATGTTTATGGTAAATATTTCCTATTTAAGGCTTTATGAACCACCCACTTGTACTTGATAATTTAATTTTGTCTTAATGGATCAAGGTCAACTCATTAAACTCTTAATTTAATCTTTAAGAACGATTTTAAAGGACAAAGTTATTAAATTTCCTAGATTAAGTGGTAGGTATTTGGCATGAATGTTCAAGGTATACTCTTCTATTTAAATCAGATCCCCACACCACTTTACACCCACACTGCAATTCAACTTCCTAATATATCTTATAGTTTCATCCAAAAAAAAAAAACAAAAAAAAAAAAAAAAAAACAAAAACAAAAAAACAAAAACAAATCCTTTCAAATATGTCTGATAATATCCCCATTGAAGTTCAAATGGACATTGTTCGTAGGCTTTCTGTTAAGTCTGTAGCTCAATGCCGTACTGTCTGCAAGACGTGGAGGTCTTGCATTGACACAATGCATTTCACTATCCTATTCGTTGTTCGCATGCCTTCAACTTTTCCATACATTTTAATATACCAGGATAGGTTTAAAGGTTGCGTCAAGTTTATAGATAAAAATTTGGCTGTCACGATACCCATTGGCTCGAACATAAGTTTTTCTGGTTTGACACCAGTAGGTTGGTCCCATGGATTATGGTGTTTTTCGTTTGGACCAATTGTACGCCATTTCATGGGGTTGCTTTGGAACCCATCTATTGAAAAATCAGTTCGAGCATATGTCCCTTATTTCACCTTGGGTCAAGAGTATGAAAAGCGTCTTTTGGGTTTTGGGGTGCGTCCTGACAATCTCGATTCAATCATTCTAAAGATTTCATTCCCGTTTGATCCAAAAGAACCTTGGACTGTTCACATGTTCACGTTGTCATCAAGAGAATGGAGATTGTTAGAAAATCACCTTTTACTTCCTCAGACTTTTAGGATTAAAAAGGCAAGTCAAGCAAACATTGGTCGTCATATAGACTGGTGTGGGTATGAAAAGTTTTTTTCTAACGATGGAAGCTCATACAAGAGCTACGTCATTGTCTCTTTTGACATGCTCAGCAACCGTTTCCAGACTTTAAACATCCCTGACCAGTTACTAAGGCGACTCCCCTTACCTTTCTATGTTTCTAGCCTAGGTGACAACCTTGTTATTTCTGGCAACATTCAAGGGGATGAGCACTGTGTTTTTTGTATATGGGTTTTATCACT
Organism: Artemisia annua; assembly: GCA_014162995.1. Lineage (NCBI taxonomy): Eukaryota > Viridiplantae > Streptophyta > Magnoliopsida > Asterales > Asteraceae > Artemisia > Artemisia annua. Next base: position 28,436 of record LBNU01037179.1, on the reverse strand, counting down.
TGTTGGTGAAACAATATCGTCCTTTAGCAATCTACTTTCCGTTCCCTCACCCATTGCCCTCAAATTGGTTGCATTTCATGACCATATTGACCCTATTGTTGAGGTTCCAAGCCAAGAAGGCTTTTCTGCAACTCTGGTACTTTACAGGATGGCTTCCGGGGACTTTCAGAGCCTCGGTATTGAGGAGGATGCAGGATCCTTTGTTATCAAGCCCTATTGTAAGTCTCTACTTGTGCAATCTGTTGATAGGACAGTGTACTGCCGGGAACTTGTTTATCCAGGTCTTGCTAATACCACACTCAATTTGGGGCATCGTTGAGTGTTGTATGTATGCATCTGTTTCGGTAGCCAGACATGTAGTCCGTTTATGTGCTTTTGTTTAGGTAGTCAGTTTATGTACTCTATTTGGTGTGCTTTTGGTTAGGTTGTCAATGTTGCAGTTAGATTTGGGTACTAGTCGGTTGATGTCGTAGGTCTTAATAGGTGTACGCTATCAGTTCCCGTATGCAGTTTATGTAGTGTATGTTATGTGTCGTAAGTGTATGTATTGAATGTCCCGAATGTCCCGTATCTGTACTATGGTTTATCATGTAAAACGTTTGTCTAATTAGTCATGTATGTTGAAATGAATATATTATTATGTAACTTATACGATTATGTTCAGTTTTTATTGAATTTTTTCCGATATTGGTGTGTGGTAAAAGTATACAAACATAACACGAAATTATTATAAACTGTATACCAAAAATTTCCTAACTTACTATTTTTCATTATTCTTAATACAGGCTGGACTTCCTATCGTGCTAAAGAAAGAAAATGTCTTCAAGAGGAAAGGTATAAATCCAACAAAGTGTGCCATTACGTTTAAGAATGCAAAGAACGTTCCAGAACAGGGTGGGCTATTTGGTGATTGCGGTATTTGGGTTTGCATTTTTTTATATCGATTGACACATGGGAAGATGTTAGAGGTGGATAATCCTATACAGGATGCTCTCGCATATCGTGAGCATTTGGCTAGCTTTTTTTTGAAACATAAAATTTCTAGTTGGTAGACGTTTGGAATATGGATGTTGTATTTGTAACAAGTTGTAACACGAGATCAATATCTTTAGTCATTGTTAGACTATTTTCACTATTAGACAGTAGAGTATGTACTGTAACAACTTCATCCCTGATATGGGACACTTTTATTTTTATTTTTTATTTTATTATTATTATTATTTTTGTTGTGAATAAAAATTGTTATGAACCAGTTTGGGTAATGGATGTTCATTATTGCACTATTTTACAACTTATAAGATAATTGACATTATAATAAACAATTGTTAACAATTGGTGTAGTATGTCAATGTCCGCTAATAAGAGGTGTTCTTTTTTTTGGATGCACGACTTGACTAAAGTGTAGTACTGACTAAGAAACATTTTTGCTTGCAGAACACCTTAAGGTTCTGAGGAAAGATGAACGATTTTGTTGATGGACTACTTCTACTTTGCCAGATAAGTGCCTCTTTATATTAATAGCATTAATTTCTCATGTTATGTTACAACCATTAAGGAATGATATATTGATCAGCCTAGCATACTTAAATAAAAAAAGATACGCATACATTTGATGTTACTCTAAAATCAAAAGATACGCATACATTACCAGTATCCGTTACACATGTTTTAAGTTATATTTAGATAAACAATACATAGAACTAGAAATCATCCAAGTGATAGGCATTTGATGATATAGGGTTAATAGTAGAATTAGATGCTTCACCACCCCATACTATTCCCCCATCCCAAAGCCTGGTAAAAGGATCGCCCATCCAAGTAGATTGATAGTGATTTGAAGATTCATGTTGTGACTGTATGTAAACGCTAGAAGTGGATGCTTGACCATCCCATAAGATACTGCCCTCGCCAAACCTGTTAGATGGTTCGCCCATCAAGCCCGTATGATAATGAGTTGATGATACTTGGTTAGAATGAAGGTTATCGCCACCCCACACCAGATTACCACCCCATACAACATCCCCATCCGAAAGCCTGTTTGATGGTTCACCCATCCAACATACCTCATCCTAATCTTGGTAAATTCTACCATTTTGAAAATACTCATCGTCCACATCGGTATTATGTTCCACGTTCATCTGTTGTTGACTGCTTGACTTGCGTTTACGATTATCGTGTTCAGTTTTCATCTCTTGCATGACTTCTTTACCCAATTACCCTTATCAGTCCTACTATTTTTTATTTGCTTTTTTCCAGTGAAATAAGAGAAAAAAAAGAAAAAGATAATAGAATAAAAATAAAAATGAAAATGAGAGAAAACATTTTGAAAATATCTATTTTACCTGTGTATTGGGCAATGGTGCCATACAGTAGCCCCGGTTGTGTCCAGTCGCGCCACACCATTCACAATTTGTAGATTTTGGATCCTCGTTTTTTGAGAGAAAACGTTTTGGTTCTTTTGGTCTTCCTGATTGTTTTTTTGGGAACAACGGGGGTTTTACCTTTTGCAAGTCACCTAGATTATGCCAATTTGCTTCTTCATCCAAACGAAAGACCATTTCACGATAGGTACCTTTAAGGGCAGTTTTCCGAAACCATGTCTGCGCCCATTGGTTACAGTTTGTCAAATTTTCTACTCTACAAACGGCACACACATGTCCACATGGTATACCCGAAAGTTGCCATTGCCTGCACGTTGAACGAAATACCTTGTGAGAAACAAAAAAATGGATGTATCCTTAGCTAACATCCTGTTTACAGGACATACCTGCAAGTGCATTCGTTTTTTAGAAAATCCACTATATGGGTACCCCATGGCGATATTACTTGGTACACGGCACACATTGCAATGCCTCTAACTTCCCAGGTAGCACTCTTTAACATTCTACACTCAACCTTCCTAGCTGCCCATGCCGCAAGTTCAAATTCGTGTGCGTCTACACATATAAGCCCAAAAAAAAAGTTACAAAATTTTTAAGTCATTGACAAAATAGCAAATATATANAGTCTATATTTTTATATATATATATATATATATATATATATATATATATATATATATATATATATATATATACATATATATATATATATATATATATATATATATATATATATATATATATATATATATATATATATATATATATATATATATATATATATATATATATATATATATATATATATATATATATATATATATATATATATATATATATATATATATATATATATATATATATATATATATATATATATATATAATAAAAATAAAAATAATAATAATAAAATAAAATAATTAAAAAAAATTTACATAAAAAAAACTAAAAAAATAAAATAATGATTTATTTACCGTGGTATTTTTCCCTGCGTTTGCAATACCAATCTTGTAGTAGCCTTCTGTAATACTCCAAAAGCATCGTTATTGGAGCCTTTTGAACATGCCTTGTTAATGAATTTATCGTTTCATAACTGTTTGAGGTCAAATAATTGTATCTTTTCCCTGTGCAATATGCCCTAGACAACTTATCAAACCCCGCTTCTTCAAGTTTTTTCACGGGTTCTTTTCTTTTTGCCTTAAGCTCAGCAAGTGTTTTGTTAAACACTTCAGGAAGATAACTTTTGCATGTCTTCCGGTATAAATACCTTACCTTTTCATTCTTCAAATTGCAATTCATCATCAAGTGCCGACAACAATAACCACATGAAAGGTGTCCGGAAAAACGGTATCACAGGCTTGGGTTATTGCTGCACGCCTATCTGAAATAATGGCAAAATCAGGCACTACACCAATGCATTCTTTCAACAACCTCATAAATAATGTCCATGATTCACCGGTCTCCCCCTGTGCGACACCAGTAGCAATTGGAATAATCTGATTGTTACCATCCATACCAACAGCAAGAAGGTTGGTTCCTTTGTACTTCCCTTTGAGATGCGCGGCATCAATTATTTTCAATGGGAGCATATGGGCTATAAAACTCCGGATCTAGTATCAAAACGTGTACAAGTGAATGTGAATTAATAATAATAATGATAATAATAATAATAATAATAATAATAATAATAATAATAATAATAATAATAATAATAATAATAATAATAATAATAATAATAATAATAATAATAATAATAATAATAATAATAATAATAATAATAATAATAATAATAATAATAATAATAATAATAATAATAATAATAATAATAATAATAATAATAATAATAATAATAATAATAATAATAATAATAATAATAATAATAATAATAATAATAATAATAATAATAATAATAATAATAATAATAATAATAATAATAATAATAATAATAATAATAATAATAATAATAATAATAATAATAATTGCAATGATCTTACCGCAACACCAAAAGCTACAAAAACCATCTTAAATCTTCCTGCGTCATCTGTCTCGATATGTGTTACCGTCCCTTCGTTTTTAAGCTTTAGGTTGTGCAAGTAAACAGGTAACTGCTCAAAAGAATCTTCTGGTTTACCATTCAACATCTCTAACGCCAAATGTCTCCTCCCCCAAACGCGTTTGTAAGAAAGGTTTACTTTCCAATCAAGATCAATATCTTTTGTTATGTCGTTAACAGTATATTTCCTGTTATAATCTTTCATTTTTTCGTATAGCAGCTGACTGAGTAATTTCTTTGTGGCATTACGATGATTAGGATTTATTTGCGTTCGTTCACACGTGTGCACGTCGTTTACCGTAGACACATAGAATTTACTATCAAATTTATTTTTTCTAGTGTATATTTTCCAACGGGAGCCTTGTTTCACACATTTGACGCTGTACCTCGTTTTTTCGGATTTAATAATTTTGTATTCAAAACGCTCAATTAGTGATTTCTTTCCGATAGCAAACATGCATTTTGACTTGTTATAAAATTCCTTGTTAACGAAAAAAACTTTATTGTTCCTATGGGGATCAATGTCTTTAAAAACGAGATTTGGGGCATTTGGAGGCATAGACATATTTTTAAATGAGTTTCTTTGCCATACTGGAACTGAAACATCTTGTTGGTGAAAAGAGAACTCTTCAACTTTAGGGGTGGTTTTATAGCATTCTTGGGTATTCAACGGAACATTAAGATCTATTGATATTTGATTAGAAGCTGAAGATGATTTTACCTCTGAAGGTTGTTCTATTATTGACACGAAGAGTTTCTGAGCAAGCTCGTTCTTACAACAAATTTCAGGAATGAAGTATTGGACGTCATCATCGTCAACAACGTCTAGTGCCATAGAATCATTTTGTAAGATAACCTAACGTTAACAGAATCTGTCTCCTTCATGGTGGCAACCTTTTTCTTCACGTACGCGACTAGGTTCTTGAAATTGATATTTTTAGGGAGTTTAACAGCATGCTTTGATGATGGGTGCACTAGAATAACTTTAAATTTAGAACTATCATCATAATCCATTGTTGTGTTTCAAGAGAGAAAACCATTGACTAACTTGGTATATACTATAAAGGTTTATTGATCCTTACCAGCCAATTGTACTTGTTCATTTACATTTTTGTACTTCTTTAGTCGCCCAAAACAGCAAGTATGTAGTCGCCCAAAAAACTTAATTATGAAAGATACACATTTAAGATAGTGTAAACCATCCCTTGTACTTGTTTATTAACTACATGTACTTGTACATTTATTTGTGTAGTATTGAAAATTAAGTGAGTTGCCCAAGCTTGTCAACTACCTAATAGAGGAGAAGTAAATTTGCTTAAATAATTAGTCGCGAGATATTATATATACCCATTGTAAATGTGTAGGTTTGTGTCACCTTTGTATGTGTAGAAATGTCTAATGGTAAGAGGCACTACTAACCCTTTGTATGGTTTTTTTTTTTTAATTTATTTTTGTTTAAATTGTTTAAATTTGTTTTTTTTTTATTATTTTTTTATAAATTTTAATTTACTTATTTATTTTATTTGCAATACTAGGTCCTGTGCGAAGCGTTTAAATTTTGATGTTGAGAAAAATCCGTAGAATGTGGATAAAGATAAATTTGAGGGAGCGGTTAACAAAAGATACAAAGAAAATGAGGAAGAGGAGAAGGAAACGCGTGAAATATACGAGGAAGCATTTTAAGAATATGTAACAAATGGAAATGTGAAAGTTGAAAAGAATGAATCTGAGAAGAATGATAACTCGTACAGCGAAGACGAAAAAGCTTTACAGGAGCTGCTAATCGAAGAAGATAGGGCTAAACGAGAAATGGAGGAGAGAGTAAGGAAAGGCAGGAATACGATGACCTCATGTGGAAGATAGAATGGGGGATAGCGGAAACTGAAGACTTTGGGCGATGGAAATACGAAACCAATTGGGATGCATTACACAGTAACTACAATTGAATAGAGACTTAATGAATGTGTTTTATTCTGTTGGCATTGTGTATCAACTAAGTTTGAAATGTATTCAGTTTTTATTTCATGCAAATTTAATGTAATTTAAATTCTAATAAATGTTTTTTAGTTTGTTCCTGTAATAGTAATGTAGTTTTTATTTCATGCATATTGTTTCAGTTTGTGTTGTTGGTGAGGGTCGCCCAAAAACATTTACTTGTCCATTTATGTGAATTAACCATCACATGTACTTGTTCATTTACCACACTTCCCAATATAAATAGAGGTTCACATATAGAACTTCATATGTCAATAACATTATTGCCAATACCCTCCATAAAATAGCCATGTATTCTTCTTCATCTTCTAGTAGGTAGTACCGTAGGAACCACCATGAATACTATGATGTTGCTAATATGAGGCATTGCAAGTGTAAACCTACTCCATATCCACTAATTGAAAGAGTGGCTTGGACGCCTACGAACCCAAGAAGGAGATTCAGAAAATGTCCTAGAAGTGCATGTGGAGTTTATGGTTTTCTTGACCCCGAACTGCCTTCACAATACTACATAGATTTGCTTTACAAAGAGCATAAAGATAAGGAGGCTTTAATGGCTGAACAAGGAGTTGTGGAAAACTCGAAAGAGTCACTCAAAATTACTGGAATGTTGGAACGAGAGATAATGGAGTTGAAGAGTAAATCTAAATGTCATGAAGCAGGAATGTTGTTGCTAGTTTTGGTGTTTATTATCATATTCATTATGTTTGTTATATTAGGTTGAATGTTGCTATGTAACTTTATTATCATATAGTTGTTTATGTTGCTTTGTAACTCAATCATATTTTCCCGTTTATGGATTAAGTTATGAAAATCAAGATATGGATGTTGCTTATAATTTACATTATGTTTGTTATAGTATATTAAATTCAGTTTAGTCACTAAGAACATATATACATTTATACAAACATATAGTTAAACCAGTAGTGTTATGATACATACAAACATGTTCTATGACCCAGTAAATTCCAACTTGTAGTTCCAAAGGTAATCGGCAATTCGTTCACGATATGAGATAGTTGTTATCATAGGATTGTGCATCTTTAATGACATGTTATGACTTAGCCGGTAAAGATTTATGCAAACCCATATTCCGCAATCACCTAATATACCCGATTGTTGGGGGCATCCTCCGCATATTTCTAAGTAATCCGATAACCATCAACATCTACGCATTTTACTTGAAGTACTCCTTGCTCTTTAAGGTATTTTGGCAGCACATATTCAAACTTTGCTGGCATTGTCTCCGTCCACCATTCTCGTTTACTTGAAAATTTTGGAAGCGAACCATATATTGTCACAACACCCGTACGTATATGAAGCTCTCCTAACGCCCAGTGTTCACTGGGTTCATTAATCGGGAATAGTACCTGCATATTAGAGACAAGTGTTATTTATGAACAAGCAAGACTCAGTAAAAGGTCAATATTATACGTAATGTTTTATGGTAAGATATAAACACATTTTCGACATCAGCCCAACGAACTGGATACTTTACACCATTTGCCCAATACGGTCGTAACATGTACTTCTTACTCATGATCTGGGCACTAAAAAATGTACCGGCCATAGCCCATTCAGCGTCTGATGGTCGGAACGTCTACATTAAATCGACCCATACATCTAGGAGCTGTTTTTTTTTTAAGGAATTAGCATTTTCATGAATTACGATATATGGAAAAACAAATAAACAAAAAAAATAGTATAAACTATACCAACCTCGTCGCTAAGCCATCGTGATTTACCAGCACCTCTGCCCAATAGTCTCTCCCAAAAAATGAGACCAACAACCGTGTCTTGATTTCCCCATGGGAAAAAAAACCGAGTAAGAGTTTTGTGCTTTATAAAATTTTGTATGGCAGGTGGCGTGTATACCATTGGTTTCTTCGCCTTAGGACGTCTTGACAGATTCTTAAAAAAAATAAATATAATCAATTTAACTTAAAATATATATAATGATTTTACTCATCATATATGATTACAAAATTGGATACCTCAACAAAGGGTTCCCATTGCAAAGTATCGTCAAAATCTGGAGCTCGAGGAGGGGATATGTTTTGATCAATGAGTCTAGATGAACGTCTTCTCTTTGGAGTAGTGTCCGGTAGTGCAGTAAAAGGTGACATGAAATATTTCCCTGGGTTCCTCTTCCGTTTAAGTGAATGGAAAATAGCCCTGACGTTGTTACACCATATGTAACTACTAGTTAAACCGTACGTAACTATTTGTCAATTGTTTTTGTGTTATTTAAAAAAAATAACATAAGGAAGTTATGATTGTAGTGGGTCAGGAATATTGTGTCAATCATGCTTTTTTATTTTCAAATCTAAAATCTCAATTGCATTGACAGTAGCAATCTTGTGGACTGTTAGCATGTGACCTAGATTGCGGTGTGGTTTTTTTGTATATAATAAAAACCACATGCTTGTAAACATTTGTCTCTCATCATCTAACTTCACTACCCATGTCGGCCGGTAAAAAGATTAAGTTAGAGCATAAACTGATGATATGGAATGGTCAATCAAGGTTGTAAGAGAGGTCATATTTACTGAAGTTTATGAGAGATATGGCCCAAATGCTAAACCAGAAGATCAATTGCCAACTCAAATTGTAGAGGAACTAAGAAGACAAGTATACGGTAAGGAACACGTTGAAAGTGGTAAACCGGGTGATAGTGTAATCCGTCAGGAACATATACAAGGTGGTAAGAAGACAAGTAAGGGGTAATGGACTTTTAGCTGATTTTATAGGATATTTTTAAATAAGTGTTGTTGTAACTGAAAGTGGTAAACCGGGTGATAGTGTAATCCGTCAGGAACATATACAAGGTGGTAAGAAGACAAGTAAGGGGTAATGGACTTTTAGCTGATTTTATAGGATATTTTTAAATAAGTGTTGTTGTAACGCTACATGTCTTATTATATTGTACCTAAAATTAACCATGTATGCAGATTTAGTAATTATTGATAATCTAAAATGGTGTACCTTAACAACTTCCGGGTCGTCCTCCTCATCGCCAATACAAATGACTTCTACTTTATCGTCTACTATTTGCGCCCCCTCCCCTGCCGGTTCTGCTATATCAGCAACAGCCATCGCCGGTTCATCTAAATTTTCACCCCCATCACGAGCCGTTTCGCATGCTTTATCAGCAACCGGCTCATCTAGTTTTTCAAACACGACCATACCCGGTTCACCCAACTCACGATAAGGTTCTACAGAATCCCGAATATATAAATTTTCAACCCCCTCCATAACTGTATCTACTGCTATATCTGCCTCATCCATAGACGGATCATCAGCATTTTCAGTCCCCTCTCGCACGGGTTCGCCTACCTTATTACCCTCAACTATCTCAAATAATCGTTTTTTCCAAGTAGGTTTACGCCACACAACAATAGCTTTTAGCTGCCGAACCTCACTTTCTTTATCAAAAAGATCCTCGTTATGTTTTTTGACCACTTGTTCACTTTCATTTTCTTTAATATCCACATCCATCGATTCCTAAAAAACAAAAGTTTCATGTATTCAAAATTCACAATAATTATTACACAAGCAATAAATTCACTAACTATAACCGAACCTCATGAGGAGTTTGATCGAACCCATCATAACCAATATCTAAAAAAGATTCGTTCAAATTCGGTAACGGGCCACAATCAAATTTATTGTCAGCGACCACTTGCATAATGTTAGTCAAGTTGCCAGGTTCATCACAGGACGGTAAAATGGCTTTCATCAGTTGTGTCATAGTCCCTGAAAACGCTTGAGAGTCCGTATAATACAAACCATGCTTGTCATCATCTGTTACATCGTTCTTCAATGGTGTTTGGGCATCAACGGTAGCCAACTGAAAACAGGTATTCAGTGTCAATGGTAAAATTTGTTATACACTAAATTAAAAAAAAATAAAAATAAAAAAAATGAAATTTAAATTACATAATTACCTTATTGTGACAATCATCGTCTGCCGAGCTGTCGTTAGGAACTACTGAGTTGGTCCTCAATGGTGTTTCAACATCAACGGTGTCCAACTGAAAACATGTGTTCAAGAGTTGTGTAACTGGTAAAAATTTTTAGAGAATGAATTTAAAAAATTTCAAAATGAATTTACAATTACATAATTACCTTATTCTGATAATCATCGTCTTGCGAGCTATTCTTAGGAACTACCAACTTGGTCTTCAATGGTATTTGGACATCAACAGCATCCAACTGAAAACATGTGTTCAAGACTTGTTTAACTAGTAAAATTTTTAAGGAATGAAACCACCAAATACAGCAAAGGAAATTACAAATCAATACCTTATTCTGACCATCATCGTCTTGCGAGCCTTCAATAGGAACGACCAAATTGCCTGCAAACTTTATTCCAACAACTCTCTCAACAACCCCAATTCTCCTTTTTAAAATGGATATCTCATCTAATAGGTGTTTTACATCAACATCTCCAACATGTTTTTCGACTGATCCAACCTTTGCCTTAATCGACTGAACCTCAGCTTCAATGGATTCTTTGTTGAAGCTTGGTAACTCAAGAGACCTGTCAGGACTCACAACAACGTTGACAGAACTAGCATATTTTGTGGGTTCCGGAACATCTTTCTTAACATCTTCCTGATTGTCATTCGTAATCTCATGTTTGTCAGACTACCGGCCAACCACATCATCATATCTCAAATCCGGAATATTAGTCAACATTGAAGTTTCGCCAATCTCACCATAATTTTGTTCTTCTTGAGCAACTTCATTACCATCAGCTACCGGAATATCGTTAACAGTCTTTCCAGCAGCTTCATCTCCATAAACAGCAACAGCGAGCGTATTTTGGTCTTCATCATCCGAGACTAGAACAGGCAAATGATCCATTGGTTCCACAATTTGCGAACCTAATGTGCTCATATATTCGACGCTACGAATATACCAACGACACTTCATCTCGGCATTGGTTGGAAAAAGCTTCTCTAATGGTTTAGCATCCTACAAAAGAAACGTACATACATGAGAAGAATAATGCAATAAAAACAAACAATAAGTAACTAATATTTGTTGTTTGCTAACCTGATGAAATAAAACACAGTAATCCTTTTTCTCAAATTTTTGGATTTTCGACCATGCTAAAGCACGAGGGATCTTCTCAGGATCTTTGGTCCAAAAATGATAGCTATTAGGGTAGCTTTCCAATATCCAAATCTAAAAAGAGCAGGAAACCAAAAAAAATCACTTAGGCAAACGTTACCATTAAATCAACTTTTATTTCAATGGAAGAAATTAACAATACAAAATGTGGACTATCACATAATACAAACGTTGACCGTAAAAGCTATAGACTCATCCTATAGGTCTTTAGGCTAGATGGTTTGTCCTCGTGATAATACATCGCAATTAACTTACTATGTTTCAATGGTGTTCTAAGAAAGGAACGTCTAAATAAGACACTCTAAGTATGTTTCAATACAAAAAATAACTATGTTATCATACTAACAGACAAAAAAATGCACCAAAACTATATTAAAGTAAAAGGTTGGAAACAATCGTAAATATATACAACATGAAGTAATGCATGTTACATAACTTAATTGCTAACCTTGAGTGCCCATACAAATCCATAAAGATTGTATGTTTGTTCTGTTTTGGGAGTAGTTGGTACCGGCTTCTTAGCTTCCTTCTCAGTGTGCCTGGGTACAACATTTGCAGTTCTTTTATAGAAATGTGCCCACATATACTCACCCCATGGATATTCATTCCAAACAGAAAAATCCTCTATGTTCTTCAACAAATGGTCAGAAATGTAATACCTTCCTTCTCGACCAATGAAAACAAATGTTGCAATCACCAAAAAACATACCCTAACCGCATCATCATCCGATAAAGAATCCCACAATTTACCAGTCCTCAAAAATGGCAAAAGCTCAGCACCCTTTATTTTTTTTCTTAATTATTTTTTTTTTGAGGAAACAAATGGTCAAAAAATGGACTATGTTCTAAACCATGTACAAGACACCCTACATTAGTTTCATCTTTGTCGACATGCTCTAAACTAAACCCCGTTATAAGACTAAATTGTTCACGGCCAAACTCAAGCACATTATCACCTATTTCAAAAATAAGGCTAGGGCAATGATCACTAACTACAGGAACCCTAACTTGGTTTTGATAAAAGAAATTATATAAATTGTTATCAGGAGCATACGGGGGGAAATCTAACCAGGGGCCAAACACAGTTTTCCTAAACAAATTGGTTCTATTACCTTTCAACAAAGCTTTAATATCTGTAAGATAATCTAATCTAGATCTCACCGTTATTTTCGCATCAAACATTATCATATTTGGAAGAACAATCGATTTTTTTAACGATTAGGGTTTAGATAGATAAACATGTGTTCGTTTCAATGGTTAGGGTTTCAACCCTTGGGATGAACAATTAGGGTTTGGGTGTTTGATTGGATTTTCGATCTATGTGTGTTTAAGTGTGTGTGTGATACTATGTGTAGTAGCAGTTAGGGAAGAGGGAGGGAGAGTGTGTGTTTAAGTGTGTGTTTCAAAGTATATAATTAAATTTTTTTTTTTAAGTATATAAATTTATTTTTCTGTATAAATAAAATATAAATTTATTTTAAAAAAAAATAAATAAAGTGTATTTTTGTTGTATTTTGTATTTTGTATTAATGTATAAAGTATAAATGTATGGAACAAGTTCCAATGCCAATAAAAAAATATAAATGTGTACTTTGTACCTAACCAGTCGCCCAAGAAACCCACGTGGGTGGGACCCAGTCGCCCCTAAAAAATATACAATTTATTAATATAAAAATACTATATTTTTTGACAAAAAGACAAAATAGGCTTAGTCGCCCAAGATTGTAGGTCTCAGTCGCCCCTAAAATATGGTAGCTTTAGTGCTACTTTGAAAGTACATGGTGGGCCACATCATAAGGACACTTGTCCAACAATGGTGGGAGTTGCCCACGTTTTTGAGAGATAGTCGCCCCTGGGGTGAATAGGAATTTTTTTTTTTTTTTTTTTGGGTAAATGGGGTACAACTACTTGTACCGTCGGGGTGAATAGGGAATTTGGCCTTTATTTTATACCATTGTTATTTTCTTCCTGATATTGTACTCTAATAGTCTATATAAACGGTATCCATTTACTACAATCTTAAAACAATTCTGTGTACAATAACCACGATTGTGTCCCAGGGTACAACAGCTGGAGCAGAAGTACTACTGGAGATGACGAAACTTGCCTGGAAAATTTGACAGAATTTTTGTGTGTTTGTAAGCTTAGGGGAAATGGAAAAGCTATCAAGTTTTGGTGTATTTTTGGAATAACAAAGAGCTAGTAGTTATACTACTAATGGAATCAATACATAACTCAAACCACTTGAATGCCATTAACAATGTTTAATAGAAAGATCTAACTGAACGTTAAGAGGGTTGTTTCAACTTTCAAACATTAACAAGCTTTAATAAGTGATTTTGTTTCTACATTCAAGTTTTTCTCACTTTTGTTTCAACCACCTACTTTAAGCATCGATATTTCATTCACTTAACTCTATTTTGAACATATCACTTAACTCTATTATAAAGGCTCGTTACGAAGTTCTCACTATGGACCACATAAACATATAAAACTTTAACCATAAAAACTATATTTACTAATAGTTATTTATGTCCAAAGTCGGTGAAAATTCAATTTTTTTCACTAAAATTTTCCAACAACCACCACCTCACTTCATCTTCTCCTACCAGTTTTCCGTTCAACTTTTGACCAAAATAGAAAATATAGTTTTTTACACAATATTCCCGATTGCTTAAAATTGGGATATCCTTGGTTCATTATGCCATTTCACAATAAAAATATTTTTTATCTTCAAAGCTCATATAGAAAGTGTTTCGGTTTTTTTTGCTTAACCCCGCATAGAAACACACTTCACAAACCTTCAACATATATCAATCAACTGATAATGTGCAAAAGGGTGCGGGAGTACGAACCATATAAAAGTGGGTAAGTTGCTAGAAAAACAATAAATTTTGGTTTAATCTTTTCATTTCTAAAATCTACATAAAAAGTATATTGTTGTTGTTTATTCTAATTTAATCTTCTTTGATGGTATTTTTGGATCTTCAAAAGGGTTTGGAAGTATGAACCATCTGATAATGTTCTTTGTTATTTTCATTAACTGATTTGAACAATAAATATGGAGGAACAAACTATCTGCCTAGATATCCTTTGTTAGATGGTTAATTTAGTGTTATTTATGTTGCCAGAATTTGATATTAAGGCGAAAAACAGTCGCCAGAAAAACCTGTCGCCAAAATTTGAATAGGTTGCCGGAAAATAGAGTGGATAAGCGGGTGACGTGGTAACTTTTTATTTTTACTTGGTAACCTATAAATTGTCAAACATTAAAAAACACACACACACACAAAATGGTAATTTTGAGAGAAAAAAAAAATAAGTACTTTAAATTGAAATTGGACATAAGTTTCGTACGCTTTAATGCGATTTGCTGGTGTTGTGTTAAGCAAGACCCAAAAAGTTGTATGAGTACATCTATAATAAATTGGTCTAAAAATCCGTAACCTGCTTGTGCAAGCCGGTTGGAAAATGTTGCTACGCCGAAGAAGAAAAAAGAAGATTTTTGAACTAGCAAAACCAATTAGTACAAAAATTCGGAAGCCAGGTATATTTTTTACCCTTTCAAGATCATGAAAGTAAAAAATAATTTAAGTCACTCTCGGATTCTTCACAAGAGTAGGAACATCGTGTCCTTTTTGGATCGAATGGATTGATACCCGAAATAAGCAACAAATACCATGCATCTCTTTTTACTAGCTTTTTGTTAGCTTAATAAAATCATATTTTATGATTAAAAAAAATAATAATAATAATAGAAAAATTGATTAACAGCTTAAAGGAGGGGCATGCTTCGATTGATTAAAGGCAATGATATATACACATACAAATTTACTTGACACACATACAAATCATGAATAAAGACAAAAAATACCCATGTAAATTTATGTGTGTAAAGTATAAATTTGTATGTGTATATATCATTGCCCATTATAAAATATTTTAATTAACTTCATGGTAAAAAACTGACATCGGGTTCTATATATTATTTGTATTGCTATAACAACTTCGATAATAAAATGGTAGCATAGGTTCTGCTCAGGCCAAGATACCATGGTTATTGAAACGAGAATGCCAAAATATTTATGATTGATCTGAAGTTCTTACAAACATAAAAAAATGAGTCATTTTCAGTTTAATTCCATCTCTTTAGTATAGCATATATGAGGTTTAATTAGAAACATAAAACGAACGAACAAAAGTCTCATCGATCATTTACGTACATTTGATAATTATTGTTCAATAATCCATTTGTAAAAGTTTATTAATTTGCTTTAATTATTTTGTGGATGTCTATATATTTTTGCTTGTTTGTATTCAAAAAAAAATAAAAATAAATAAAATCTTATTAATTTTTTTTTCATAGTAATGATTAAAGAAAACACATACAACCATAGAACAAAATTATTAATATATATTGAGTTTATGCAGAAACGTTTTATTCTAGGCCTTTGGCCTAACGAAATCGCTCCAGGCTGGTCTTCACACATATATATCAACCAGCTGAACGCTGGATCCTATGGCAGTTTCGGAACAAGCTAGCTTTCTGGGCTCATATATCAACGATAAAAGGGCGTACATATTATGTACATGAGCCAATCTACTTTAGAATTGGTACTCAAACTTGCATCCCGGAGCCCTATGATGGTACGTGGTACTTTCCTATTGTATCTACCACCGTGCTTTCATTCCAAATCAAGGAGGACTTGTGGCACTCGCGTGTGTAGGAAAGCAGAGGCTTTTCGGTGGACCTGACCTCTAATCTTCCACGAGGATCCTACTTCGTTCATCGCAAATTAGTCATCATAATACTATTGGGACCCGCCTAGCTTTTAGTTGTATTACTCAAATGGTTGAAACGGCATGAAAATGTCTATTTGGATCGGATTCGACGGCTTTATAACCATACCCCTTAACCTTAACCCCGACTTATTTATTTACATGACGTGTTCATGTCGTGTAATTTCTTTTTATCTGAAATTTACTACCCCTTATATATAAAAAGAACCGTACAATATAGAGCCTTGCACTACATAGATTAATAGAGTTAAAATCCAGCGAAGAACGTGCATGAATTGCATAATTATATTTCATTATTGCCATTACACACCATACATTATTGAATTTGAGGATTATATATATGGTACATGATCGTCTCTATATGATTATCCAAAATGTATGTTTACACAAGAGTTTTATTGAATTATTGTATGAATGTATGAATTAGTAATAAAGAACCTCGCAGATATATATCAATCATATACTAAAACCAAATATTGATCTTGTCGATGTAATTTAAGCGTAATTGCAAAGACCGTATATGCAATAACCACCAGGCATGCACTTGTTACCACACGATCCACAATGCCTCTTGTCGTAAGCCAAATTCACACACTCTCCTCTGCAACACGAGCTCGTAAACTTGCACTTGTTTTTGCATGCTCCACAATTGTGTTTATCCTCGCTCAAATCCATACACTTGTTGTTACAACAAGTTGAGTTTTTACCTTCCAAGATGTAACAAATCTCATTATCTTTCTTGCAATGGTCTGCAGCTCGTGGATTTTTGTCTTCAGCTAGGAAACGACTCCCCCTGTTAGGAAATGCGGACACAACTTGCGGTCCAGTGAATGTTGTTCCGTGATTCTTGTCACCAGTGTACGCAACAGCGAGAGTGATGGCTAGGGCCATGGTGGTGGCTATCATGAAGAGTATTTTGACCATTGTCGACACGTACTGTTTGTGGTTAATGTAAAAGAGACAGATCAAAAGGCTAGGGTGTTTTATTCAAGTCTTGGAACGTTGTTTTCTTGTAAAAGACTGGATGGATTTGAATGTGACAATGTGTGTTGGAATTTATACAGGGTGCTTGCCAAAAATAGTCAATTACCTACGCGGTGAAATGGGTTAAAAAGCTAGCTTAAATGAGGTTCATGTTTGTGTTGATTAATAAACACTCTCGCATGATAGTCAATGGCCTACGCGGTGGTAAAAAGTAAAACAGAATTGGTACGATATGCTATGAAGATGTATCAAAGAACCATGACTCGATTGACCACCGAACGGCATACATATATTTCTTCTTTTTTATTATAAAGTTTGTTAGTACGCAAGAGAATGAACTATTAATTGGAGACAAGAAAAAGAAAAATAAATAAATTATTAAAAGTTTTTTTTTTTTTTTTTTTTTTTTTTTTAAGTTTTGGCCTTAACTATTTTCATTTGTGGGAGTATATAATAATTGATTCAAATATAAGAATAGATTGAGTTTTACGGATATATATTTTTGTTTGTATAATTTTCATTTATTAATATATATAACAAATAAAAATAATTAAAATTAAAGTTGAAAAACAAAAACTTAAAAAACAAAACACAACAATTATTTCGGGACGAAAAGAGTAGGTTGTAGTTCCAGCATTAGTGGTGTTGTATATTTGAAGAGATATTTTGTCGAAGGGGAAAAATTATGTGTCTACCAACACTATAACTAATACTTCTTTTTTAGAGTTTAAGTCATTTAATAGCTACATACTTTTTCAAATGTACCAATATAGTACGTGTACTAAAAAAAACTACCTATATGGTACGTGAACTTTCATAAACCTGCTAATGTGGTACACGAAAACTTGTTTTACCAGCTAATACATGACAACCACCAAATACCCTATTTTTACCTACTAACCACCCACCACCACCACCACCACCAAATCACCACCAACCACCGTTGCCACCTACCACCACTGTCAAACCACCACCAGTGGGTGGCTGTAGTGTTGGGTGGTGTTGGTGGCGGTGGTGGTGGTGATGGCGGGTTGTGGCAGTGGGGGTTGTGGGTGGTGGGTGGAGGTAGGTGATGGTGGTGGTGGTGGGTAGTGTTGGGGTGGGTAAAGGCTGTTTGTGAGGTGGTGCGGGTTGGTGGTGGAGATGAGATGCTGGTGATGGGTGGTGGTGGGCGACGTTGGTGGGTGGTGGGCGACAGTGGTGGGTGGTGGTGGTAGCGGGTTGTGGGCGGTGGATGGCTGTAGTTAGTGGTGGCGAGTGGTGGTGGGAGATGGTGGTGGTGGCGGGTGGTGGGTGATGTTGGTGTGTGTAGAGGTTGTTTGTAGGGTGGTGGTGGCGGGTGATGGGTGGTGGCGGTGGTGGTAGGTGGTGGTGAGGTGTGTAGAGGCTGTTGTGGGGGGTGGGGTGTTTGGATTTGAGTTTTAAGTGATGTGGGTCCACGAAACACGAAAATGTAAGTTTTTTGCATGTTACCAACANTTTTATATAATAAAACAAAACCCCTATTGGGAATTTTTCATTTCAAAAAAATTGGAACCATACCCTATTTAGTAATAATTTTATTTAAAAAAAAAAGATTATTTTCTTATTAAGTAACATTTTATATTTATCCATAACACAAGTAGAAGATAAATACAAAAAATATAGATAAGATTTAAAAAAAAAATTATTTTCATTAGGTAACATTTTATATCAAAAAAACAAGTAAAAGATAAATACAAAAAAAAAAAAAATGCAATTAACAATAGGATTAAATTTTTTAAATAATTATTTCAAAAAATTAAAAAAAAAAAAAAAAAACCCGCGCGTGCGCGGGAATTATAACTAGTACTTGAAAAACAAATTTTGCCGCCAAATTTCTTTTTGTTGACCTCATTTTAAAACTTGACTTTAGCCTTTAAAGAGCTTGAGCCGCCCCACCATTCAGTAAAGTATATGCTGACAAACATCTTAAAAATTATACGTTGTAGATGTTTGGCAACAGAATTTGGAGTTTCCATTTCTATAAAACAACTTGAATGCGTTATGCTACATATTTTCATTTTTAGTTTCTCACCATGGTCAATGGATAATTTTTGTATATGGTTATTTGTTGAAACGTACAAGTGGTTTTGATTATTTGGTGTACGAGACCCGAACAGGGATATGCTATATACGTAATTGTATTTGAAGAAGTTACATATATATAGATGCTTTATTTAGCATTTTACACAAAAGTTACAAACGTATTGTACGCAATATGTATGTAGTTAGCAATAAAATAAATAAATAAATAATCATCAAGTAATCAACCGTAACAAAATGAAAAAATTGGATGGCGATGAAATAACTTAGGCATAATTGCATAGCCCGTAAATGCAGTAACCACCGGGCATACACTTGTTACCACATGACCCACAATGCCTCTTGTCATAAGCCAAATTAACGCACTCTCCTCTGCAACACGAGCTCGTAAACTTGCACTTGTTCTTGCATGCTCCACAGTTGTGTTTATCCTCGCTCAAATCCATACATTTGTTGTTACAACAAGTTGAGTTTTTACCTTCCAAGATGTAACAAATTTCATCATCCTTCTTGCAATGGTCTGCGGCTCGTGGATTTTTGTTTTCAGCTAGGAACCGACTCACCCTTTTAGGAAAAGGGACCACAACCGGTGTTCCGGTAAGCGTTGTTTCATGATTGTTGCTTGTGAACGTAACGGTGAGAGTAATGGCAATGGCCATAGCGGTTACTATCATGAAGAATACTTTGATCATTGTCGACATTTTGCGTTGTGGTTAATGAATTGAAGAAAAGAGGGATCAAAGGATGTTTTAACTGAGCTTTGAAAGTTTTTTTTTTCTTGTAGAAGAATGTGGTTTGAACATAACATTGGTTATGGAAGTTATATAGATAGGTGCTTTCCGGAAATAGGGGTGTAGTTGACCCGGTGAACAAGGTAAAATAGGAGTGGACCGTGTGGTTATTTCATAAAGATATATCATAGCTTTGATGTGGTGCATGCATGTGTGTAACTTTCAATTGATTAATGTACACTCTAGTAAACTAGTCATTGACCTACGCGGTGGTAAAACGAAATGCTTAAGTTAAAAAGGTCAACTCATTTAATATCGTTATTTTTTTTTAACAGAGATTTCATTTTACGCCTCGTGAAGGAAATTTGAACACAACAAATTATACCATACAAGGTAACAAGTTAAGCCAAAACAAGACATACACCATAATAGTTGTGACAGACTACAGCAACACCATATAAGGGTGGGGGGAATCACCAGAGTGAGCTTTTGGTAGTCACAACCATATGAAGGTGTAGCTTGAACAAAATACATAAAGTACATAAAACATACAAAGAAGATAAAACTAAGCATCCATAAAGGAGCCAGACCTAAACCTAACAGATCTAAAGTCGAAACCCAAGACAGCATCAGGCCATCGGTGGCGGACCGCAACAGATCTGAGCAGAGGAGTCCGCGAGGAAACTGATCTGAGCAGAACAGCAGTGGCGGCAGCGAGCGGCGGCAGCAAGCAGCGACAGATAGGAGATGACAGATCTGTGGGTAAGGATTTTTGTTGAAAAAAAGGAACAGTACAAAAAGGGTCCGGACGGTCGGCCGAAACCGACCGCCGAAATTATTATTTAGAGAGAATGGGAGTTTGGTAAGAAGAAATTGTAAAACCCAAAAATCCGTCTTTCCAAAATTCTCATATAATTTGAATTTTCTAAGTTTTGCGAAAATAACCTAAGTATCGGAGATTTATATTTTGGAAGCCACACAAAGTACTAAACCTATGATGTGATATAAGTCGACACACACTGCTCTAAACATAAATATCACACGTTAAAAATGTTGCATGGGCCAATTACTATTAACCTTGTACACCAAATATTCCACTTGAAAATATGATATAGAATTTGAATAGATGAGAAGATTTGGTCATTTGACTTCCCCAAATACTCGGCTGATAACTCCCATCCTCTTCTTCTTCTTTTTCTTTTCTTTTTTTAAACAACCGAATACCATTTCTATCCCACATACACACCTCTCCCATATTACTTCATGCGTATTCTTGAAAACGAAATAATACTCTCACCCATTTTCTCCCTTTACGTGAAAGTTGGAAGACAAGCATACGCACATCAAACAACAATAAACTAATGCACCCTCTCTTCTCCCATGAACTCGTTTAAGAAAACAAAAAGACAATACCTGCATTTAACCGATCCATTTGTTAAAGTGCACAAGAATAGTTTTGAAGAAGGGTGCGATCGAGTTAGGATCTACTCTTGTTGGTTCGATCGGTTCGTGTTCGTTGGAGTTTCTGGTTCGTTCGTGGGAGTCAGTTCGAGTACGGTCTCGAGTTGGTGTTCGCATCTGTATTTTGTTTCTGTTAGAAGGTGGTAAACGTGGGGTTTAATAGCCGGAGGTTTATATCGTCATGGGTACGTTTTGGTGTTAGCACTCGTGTTCAGTTTCGGTCTTGATCTCTCATGCGACATGAGGTATTCTTTGAACTTCCTATCGACACACATATAACTTATAACAAAAAAAAAAAAAAAAAAAAAAAAAAAAAAAAAAAAAAAAAAAAAAAAAAAAAAAAAAAAAAAAAAAAAACTATGATATATGATAATGATCTGGTCTAAAGGATAAGTATTTTGTTTCGTTAATACAGTATACGAATGAATATAAATCATGCACAAAATCATAAGAATATTCACATAAAATAACGACTTAAAGTCCTAAACGAATCAATCTATACGTTTACTTTTTGACCCATATATATATTTTCGACCTAAGCTATGTGCTAACTTAAACTATTAACAAACTTGGGACATAAGTGTGCATGCATGGCTGTTTAGTCTCACAGGAAATTCGATTTGTATATGATAAAAGGAATGCATATATATTTGTTTTGGGTCTTATATCTGATCGACGGTATAAACAAAAATAGGAGAAGGATTGAATTTAATTTCGAAATGGAGAAGGGATGCATGCATGATTTATTTTCGGATTTTTCTTTTAAATCACAAATAAAAGGATAAAAAAAAAAGTGTGTCGCGGCTTGTTTAAACAACAAGAGAAGTGGTTGCCTCGGCATATTTTTAACAAGAAGGTGTCATGGACTTGTTTGTTTTCGAAATAATAAAAATCTTGGGTCGTCGTGGCATAAATATTAAGGTCGTGGGTACGTTAATAAATTACATAAAATTATAATGACGGGGTCTAAAATTATTATCTTAATATAAAACTAGAATATAAACTTTAAAATAATTTTATTTGACATTTTTGATAATTTACATTTTGACCCTAAACTACTATAATTGTCATTTTAACCCTTAAATATTATTAATTGTCAAGTATCACCTTAAAGTATTAAATTACAATTTCAGGAACTTAATAAATATGAAAAACTTAGTAAATTTGGGAAGTTTTTAATAATGGAAAGTTTCTAAAAATAGCAGGAAACCTAAAACGAGTAATTTGATTTAAAATGAGCTTACAAATAATAAGCCGATCATTAATTCGTGTAGATTCGCTGAAGAAGGAGTAACTTCCTATCCTTGTTTCTGATATGGTTTCAGTTGCGGTTTGAGGTACAGATATTCTTACCCTTTCTCAGTATGGGTTCTGATCTCATGACTTTCGATCCTTTGACTTTGATTCGTTTGCTATGATATGATTCGTTTGATATTATCCTTTGATGGGATTCTGTTTGCTATCCATTCTGTTATGATGATCTGATTACTATCTCACTGGTATGAGATTCTGTTGATATGTTCTGATTGATATGCTATGATTACTTTGTTTATGGATAGCTCTGTCTGATATGTATGATTCTTATGCTCGAGTTTACTAACTACTCATGGAGGTACCATGGGCGTGTCATCGAGGCACCGATGGCATGACACTATCTGGGGCAGTGTGATTAGTCCCCGGCGTCCCCGTCTGATTATGATATGATATGAGATCTCTTGGCCACTTTGTATATGATTTGTTTGTGGGGGCGTATGGATGCATCCTAGGTACGTTTGATATGATATGATATGATATGATTTGGTTTGGTGACTGGCTGTACGTGCCTTGTACCCCTTTCACGTTTGGTACATTGGAGCTAGCTACTCTATGTACACCCTATGAATTGACGGATATGTGATTATGTGATTAGACCTATTCGAGTGTCTCTGGTAGGTCGGCTCGTGGCTTTCCTTTATTTCTTTTGTCCATTCGAGTGTCTCTGGTGGACAAGCCTTTGTTGGATACGTACTCTTTGGTTCTTACTACTATTTGATTATGCTTGCACTTGATATCTTTATGATGCTTCATTCAGTTGACTTATGATATTTGTTCAGTTGATCGTTGATCTCTTATTCATTTGACAGATGATATTCATTTCAGCAGGAGCTTATGATTTCTTTTCTTATACTTATAGACGTTTCGATTATTCATTTTTTTTATATATCTGTTCACTGGGCTTTTTAAGCTCAGCCGCATTTCTTTTCCTGCGGCAGGTTTTAGGTTGGAAGCTGGGTTTGGGTGAAGAGTGCATAGGAGCGTTAGGGGACTACCCCAGTGATTAGAAGCCCATTGACACTTGGATTAGACTTGGACTTGGATACGATTAGATTTTTGTTTAGCTTTGTATTCTCATTCTTGTATAGATTTAGTATTTCCTTTGTAATCTTTAGAATATCCTTTGTAACTTTATGTTTATAAGTCTTCCGCTTGCGTTGTATGCTTTGTATGCTTTGATATGTCACCATAATGTAGCACTCCAGACCCATGTCGGGTTGGGGTGTTACAGAAATTTAGAGAGATGTAGAGAGAGAGAGAGAGAGAGAGAGAGAGAGAGTATTTAATATTGTTAGTTGATCAGGGTAAAATAGGTACATTGGTACTTTTATCTCCAATTAAATGTCACGTTTCAAAATCACGGAACTCCGTCATGGATTCTACTATTTAGAGACCAGCTATACATAGTCGTCACTAATTTGTGACTAGATAGGAATCATGACGACTTTAACCCTTTGAATTTGGTCACAAAACCAATATGTCATCCATACCAAGTTAGGTTCATCTGACGTCACCTTATCGTTCGCCTTTTAACATAGCTTTACCCATAAACAGGGGCGGAGCCAGGATCTTTTCCGAGGGGGGGGGGCAATTTTATTATTATTATTATTATTATTATTATTATTATTATTATTATTATTATTATTATTATTATTATTATTATTATTATTATTATTATTATTATTATTATTATTATTATTATCATCATTTATTTATTTATTTTTTATTATTTTTGTTTTTTTTAATTGTTTTTTTTGCGACAAACCGAAAAAGAAACTATTTTGTGCATGAGTGTAACCAAAACAAACCTTTTTCCAAACCAATAAGTAAACTAAGCAAGTCGAATCAACCTGAAAATCTTACATTGTGAGACGATAAAAATAATACCCCGACCGAAAATTATAAACGAAAAAACAGTCTTTTAGTGATTTAGCACACAAACGAAAACAATACCTCCATATCAATTAAATAGAACTAAAGTTTTTAACAAATAGTTGTTATCATATAAATATGTGACCAACATTTCAAGTAAAATTATGTCTTAAGATTTTATAAACTTTTTAAAAAAAATCTTAAATATACTTTTCTATTCATTCGTTTATAAAACTTAAATTCATACCGAATCTTCTAATTGAACTTTTATATTCTTATCACCAAGAGAAATGCAAATAATTGTCTATAAAGTCAAAAGTCAAAAGAAAAGTAATAAAAGCACATGGAGTAAAAAAGTTTATGGCGCGTTTAGTAATGGAAAATTTTTCCTAGTTTTCATTTTTCAGTTTTCTAGAGAATAGGGGAGCTATTCTTTCTCTAGAGAATATTTGAAAACGTGTTTAGATGGAGTTTTCTAAAATGGAAAACCTATGGAGAACTTATAAAGGGAGTTTTCCAAAACTTAGTTATAAACTTGGAAAACAGCTTTTCCATTTTTCCAAGAAAATTTTTGAAAAAAACTCAATTTGAACGCGTTTTCTATTTTCTTAGGTTTTCTTGAAAAAATTTTCTGGAAAACCTCCTTACTAAACGCGCCCTTAGGTCTGTTTGGTATGGTGTGCTGGCTTGGGTTTTTAGAGTTACAAGACAAAAACCTATGTTTGTTTTAAAATCCGGATATAAATATTAGCCATCACACCCACTGGTCCCACAAATTTACAATCCGAATAAAAAGCCAGGTTTTCCAAAGTTTTGCATTAGAAGTGGGCCCTAATTGTACGTTCTCCCTTTCTCCACCTCACATTATACTAAAATATTCTTTTTTTCAATTATTAAATTACATATTAAATTTAAAAATAATTAAAATTATACATAAAAAAAATCCAAATCCAAATCCTAACCCAAATTTAAATCCAAATCCAAATCAAAATCCTAAACCCATCTACAAACCAAACGGGCCCTTAGGAGATCAATTCTTTTCATTAGCTGAACACACGTGATGAGAGAGAAAGTATCATCATCTTCAATTCATTCCTTATCTTTCTTGCTCACTTTTCTACCGGATGAGAACTTTTCCAGCAAGCGGCAAGATCGATCTATTTTCCCTTTCTCCGTTCTTCCGATTCTATCAAGCTTTACTGACTTCATTTCAGTTACTTGTAGGGGGCAAAATGATGAAAAACACGAGAATCTATGATAAAATTACACTACGCCGGAAAGTTTGAAGGGGGCACGTGCCCCCTGTGCCCCCTCCGTAGCTCCGCCTCTGCCCATAAACGCGTCAACATAGCCAACAGCCCAACATGTCTAAATGAGTAGAATCAGTATTGGGATATATTAACTACCTAGTCATCCTCAAACGACTAACATAAACCAAAAATATCAATGGTAAGAGGGAAGTATTACATACTCGGGCCAATCTACTTATAAATGGTACTCAAACTTACGATCCCTGGGCACTATGAAATAGCACTTTTTTCCTTCGCATACCCTATGTATTGGCTTGGTTGCATACTAAAAAGGAGCCTTTATTGCGGGTGAGTGTAGGAATGTCGACATAGGTCGATAAATGTTTGATGATGATATAGAATCTGCTAAACACTTACTCAATACATCCACTATTAATAGTGGCACTTATGTAATTGGCCGGTATAATCAGTCGATAGAGATGGCGACAGGGTAGGGTTTGCAAGGAATTGGTATTCCCATCCCCGTCCCCAATTCCCCGTACTAATCCATACACCCATTCACATCCCCATTGGGGAATATGATTGCATCCATATCCCCGTCCCTTACAGGGATCACGGACCTTATCGGGGAATCAAGGATTTTTCTTCATCGATAATTTTTTTTTAATATACATTAATATTTTTAGATAGAAGTTTATAAATTACAAAGTTACGAGTTCTTGAGCTAATACCTATATTTTTGTATGTTTGTCACTTTGTTAATCTTCGAGTTATAATTATAGGTTTTAAACTCACAAACAACGACAGGCAAATCGGAAAAATAATGATCAAGAAAGGAGCCTTTATTACGGGTGAGTGTAGGAAGGTCGACATTATACCGTAGGTCGATAAATGTTTGATGATGATATAGAATCTGCTAAACACTTATTCAATTCATCCACTATTACATCGCAAATAAAATTATGAATTTTGTCAACAAATTAATAATAGCACTTATGTAATTGGCCGGTGTCGATAGAGATGGCGACAGGGCTGGTTTGCAAGGAATTGGTATTCCCATCCCCGTCCCCAATTCCCCATACTAATTCATATACCCATTCACAACCTCGTTGGGAAATATGATTGCATCCACATCCCCGTCCCCGTCCCTTGCAGGGATCACAGACCTTATCAGGCAATCAGTGATTTTTCTTCGTCGATAAATTTCATGCTTTTTTTTTTTAATATACATTAATCTTTTATATAATAAAAGAATTACATCATTTCGGAATTTTTTTTGACAAAACAATCTTAGTGGAAAAAAAATTGGGCCAATAGGAAAGCTCGATTTTGATACATAGGCGAAATCGAGCAATATGATTGGCCAATAAAAAGTCAAAATTGAATTGATTTTGGTCAAACTTTAATAATTTTGGTGGAGAATTTGATTGAGGAAAAAAGACACAAAAAAATATGGGTGTCAAATTTATGAAAATAAAAACTTAAAAAAAGAGGAGGTAATTAATAAAACATTATTGGTTGAATTTTAAATATATTATATGGAGTTAAGTGTAAAATTATAAATCTTAATGATTTTGATAACTTTAGATAATAAACAAATAAACCTTGACACTTTATACCCCCTACACTTTATAATATGAACTTTGTTTACAATTACATGAGTATTAGTATTGGTTTGAGACTTCCATCCATTAAACTTACAAAATTTTATAAATGTACGAATTAGTTTTAATATACGTTAAATACTTTTAAAATAAATATTAGTTTTAAACTTTCATCTATTAAAATGTATTTTTACTATGTACGTGAAATATAAATAGGAACTCATGTTATCCTATTTAAAAGTTTAATCCATACGTACATGGGTTTGAATATTAAATACAGCTAAATTATTATTAACGGTAATATAAATATCAAATTGTAAGTACGAGTTACTGTGATATGAAAATAAATATACGCGATTGTACTTATAACGACTCATGTAATTATTATTTAAAGTTTATATATGGATATCCGAAAAAACATTTTAAAAAACATTACGGCGTATATTTTAACTTCATCAACGCTTATTATGTGCTACTACACTCGCACATTTTGTACAACATGATATCAATAGTTAAAGTTAAACAACAACATCAACTTCAACATTAACATCTATGTCAGCTAAACAAAGTTAAATCTTTCATCCAATAAAATTTTTACAAAATATTAATTGATATTAATACATAATGAAAACTCATGCCTACTTATTAGTTGTACTTATATCAGAATTTTCAAGGTTAAATTCTTATATGTTCATATAGTAAGCAAAAATTTTAAAATAAATTTGATTTATGTGTAAACCCATGTGATCAAAGAACCTTTGACCCAATAACATTATAAGGAGACACGC
>LBNU01037173.1:16515-31644 GCA_014162995.1 Artemisia annua | reverse complement strand
TATTTGATCAAATAATTACGATTTAGGGCTTAAATGACCCCCCAAAAGCGGTACACTTTTCGCCTCATCAAATACCCTTACACTTGAGATTTGCTTGTCCTTAAGCAAATGCGCTTTTATTCTAATCAAAATACAAGTTAGGGGTCATTTAACACTAATATAAAAGTAATTACAACAAATAGTCGTTCCCCTTCAATCATAATAAGCACGGAGATTACATACTAGCACCTCACAAGTAGTGTTTAGATACTCACATCTCTCAGGTGTCGTAAAAGTATATCTGACAAATGAAAATGAATACTATCTGTCACTACCTGTCATAGCAAATAGATTACCATAGGCTTGGGAAAGGATCAAAAACCTTCTCCACTAGGCTTAAGCACCTAAGATAAACTATCAAAGAGGGCTTTCCAAAGGGTTGTAACGTGAGGTGTAGGGATATGATAAACACGGGTTTGTTGGATAAGGGATATTTTACTGGTGGCGAGTTAAAGATCTTGATAAATTACATGTACAATATGGCGTTGCTAAGCCAAGATTAGACTCGACTTAAGCTAATCAAAAACTTATAAAGCATAAAATAAACATAAAAGGAAACGGGATGGTAGTCCGTATGTTTTTCTACTTTTCTTTTTCTCATTTTTTTTGCATACATTCTTGCCCTACCATCCAAAATAATTACATCATAGGGGCCTCGGTTCTCCCCTTACACTTGAACTTTTACATACTTTACAAATACTATTCTAATGACTCGAATTAAGATAATCGAAACACTTGTAGTACTTTTTAAAATATTTAGCACATATGGGGGTAATAATGATGTTCTTCCCCATTACTCCATTACACTAGTACTTTACCCATGAGTCCCAATCGTCCCAAAACAATATGTACAAGATATGACTCGACTTAGCAACCATGTAATCAATTAGATAATTAACTAAGGGTTTAAACAAATGTTGTCACAATAATGCACTAAAGGTGAGTGCATACAAGGTAGGCTAAGGCGATGTGGGTGTACATTTAAGTGGGTTGTAACAAATTCTTCCTTTAAGTAAAATGCTTAAAGTTAGAAACGAAAAGATAGGCTCTGGAGGGTGTACTAGGGGTATCGTGTACCAAAAATGGGTACAACACAACGGTGTGGGAGAATTACTTGACCAATATAGTCAAAGTAATTATAACAAAAACACAGGTGTAAAACAATGGGTTAATCCTAATGCCTCTTATCATGTAGTAAATCTAACTACACGAATGTAGTCTCACTTGTGGATTTGGGATGGTCCTAACGCAAGTTCTAGAATCTAAGTGCTACCGGTACTCACATCATAGCATAAATGCTTTTCCTACCAATTCTAGGGGCGAACCTCACATATTTGGGGTGGAAAATTTTTTTAGTGGTACGGTTTTGTGCTAGTCATATAACTCCTATCTATGAGACGCTCATTAAGACCAAAGTTTCACTCCTAAATGTTGTAAAAAATTTTAAATTTGGCACTAAAATTGCCCTAACAAGTATTTCTCTCAGTTTTATTACACACCTACCATTAAACAAACAAAAATCAAGCGTAATTGCATTCTCTAAGGTATCGTAATTTACACCCCCCCTTTACACTTAAGATGAACATTGTCCCCAATTTTCAAATAATAAGATGTAAAAGTAAATAAGGTAAAAGAATGAAATCAAATACTCCCCTGATTCGCTCGGTGGGTAAAGTGGTAACATGGTTAGATCTTCTTCCAAGAGAATGTAGAAGCTCCAAGATTAAAGCATTGCCAAAAGCTTGATTCCACATACATCTCCTTGTCCAAAATAACCTGTTAAACCTGAGAAAACAAACACGAAAACCTGCATAACATCGGCGGGATAAATCTTTATAAGGATATAATGCTTGTGGAATGAATATTTTGCAGATTCCTGGAGTTTATAAGTTAGAGATTTAATAAAGTATTTTATGATTCCGGAAGAAAAACAAAACTTTCAAAAATTCCAGAAAACTATACCTGACGCCGTCAGAAGTGATCTAACAGATTTTTCATGTTAAGTTTCCGGAAAATTTCTGAAAAAACTCAATTCTTAATTCCTGGAAATCCTGCAAAACATCATTATGACTCGATACAAGCATTTGACTCAAACAAGTACTAATACGTATGCTAATTTAATATTGTTATGATTCATGTTCCATTCGTTCTTATAAACCGATTTAGATTTCCCTTACACTTATCTTTTGCAAAATACCTTTATATGTAGTTAAGACGAAGTTAAAGACAAAATAAAGCATTTTCACAATTTAATTTGAAGCATGAATCAATAACAATAAAAATAAAACATACATATGGAAGCAAATAAAATTAAACAAACAAATAAAGCTTGGGTTGCCTCCCAAGAAGCGCTTTTCTTTATTAACGAGTCTTGTAGCTAGACTCAAAGTCACGGTCTACGTTTTCTTTTTCAACTTTCGCACCAACTCAAAACTCTTAATCCAATTTTCATCACGCTTGTATTCAGGGCCTAAATTCATGCAGCCTGAATAGTATGTCTGCTTCCTCTCATAGTAAACATCATCATTAATTTCATCATCCTTAATTTCATAGGGTCGAATCACATCGACTGGTAAATTCTCGATGTCCTTCAATTCTACCCTCATGTGAGGCATCATAAAAGTGATCTTTTCTGTCCCATCAGTAAACTGAATTGTTCCCTTATCATGATCACAATGGATCTCAGTTGCCTCAACAGAAGGTCGCCCTAGAACAATTTCTCCTAAATATAGGTCTATAACACCTCTAACATTCTCTAGGATTACAAAGTCGCATTGATAAGTGAAGTTCCCTATAAAGATGTGTACCCCTTCTACCATCCTAACAAAATTACACCGTCGCTTAGGGTTATAAGGGTCTTTTCTGGGATTTAACCTTTCATTCATAATCCAGTTGTAGTAGAGCCTAGACATAATATTCATTGGTTCTTTTAAGTCAATGTATGTATGCTTGACTCCTCCCAAACTAACCAGTCAACCAGGTGTTGTCAACAAGTCAAATCTGAGAGAGGAGAGATCAATTTATGATCCGGTGTAAGCACTGTGTATTCCCGGGTCGTTATGTCCCAGCGAGATTGAAATTGTGTTTCGGGAAACGTTTAAATGATTTAGTGATCGGAAAAGTAACCAGATAATGATTTGGGTTGATTACACTAATCAGATAATAAGGAAAATAACACAGATGAGCAATATTAACAATTACTGAAAACCAAATAAACCCAATACGTATTTAAATGCAAATGCGTACTGAAAAAGTGGGAATCACACAAAAACAAACTAGAGGGGGTGAAAATGACTTTTTACAAACTTAATATAAAAAGAAAATTTTATAAAAAAGAAAAATATTTCTTTGATTATTTTATTATTTATTATTAATTAAAAACTATTTAATACTTATTATTAATATTTAACTTAAACTAGATTTAATATAATATTGAATAAACTTAAGAAAATGAAAATTTATTTTTAAAAATTCTAAAATAACTTAAGAATAATATAAAAACTAAAAATATGTCTTTTTGTCTTTTTGTAAAATTTTAATATTAATTAATTACTAATTAAACTAATTAAACTAGTTAAACTAATTTAAATTACTAATAATACTAAAAATGACTTAAAAATTTAGGAAATATTTTATAAAACTAATTAACCTTCACAGGAATCCCAAAAAATTATAAAAAGTTTATAAAAATTATTATTAAACTATTTTACTAATTATTAACTTAGTCACCAATTAAAAGCTAGTTTAACTAAATTAATTAATAAAAATGGAAAATGAACAGTGATAATTAAGAAACTATTTTCTAAAAAGACTGAATGATTTATAAAACTTAGGAAAAATATAAAAAAGTGCTAGAGATTAAAATTAAACAGTAAGTGATTTTCTTTTTGGTTTTTTAATTAAAACTAATTTAACTATTATTTTATAAATACTAAATGAAAAGATAAAATTATGAAATTTTTTATACAAATACTATAATAATGCAGAAACCTAGGAAAATATAAAAAATACTAAGTGCTTAATGAAAAAGTTGAAAAATAAGCTAAATAGCTAAAACTTCTTAAATAGAAGCTATCACTATTTTAAAAAGTGATGTTTTTTTTGATTTTTCTTTTACAAAACTAATAAACAACTGAAAAGATGAAACTTTAATGAAGACAAAAGTTTTGGAACTCAAAAATAAGCAATGTGTGGGCTTAATTAGTTGACAGTGTACAAAATGAGCTCAAGTGAGATTTTCAAACTAGAAAAAAGCTATTATTAAGCTACAATAAGGTACCACAGAGATAAATAAGCTACCACAGGTGAAATTAACTTGAAATAAGCAAAAATAAGGTTAATAAGCACAATGGATAAGCTGTAACAAGCAAATAGGCTAATGACCAAAATCTCAACACAGGCCAAAATGGCAAACTTGCAGCCCTTGTGGGCCCCACAGGGGTGAACAAGTGTCCAAAGTGAGACTTGATTCAATAAGCTGAGCTTATGGGGTCTCCAAAAAGTCCAAGCTCACACTATGGGATCCACAGGTGAGCTTTTGAGGGGCTTGTGGAGTTTGGTGTGTACACTGATGAGGCAGTGTTCTTAAAGGATGGGACAAGGTACAAGCTACTAGCAGGGTTATTAAATAAGCTCAGAAGCTTGAAATAAGCTCTGGACCTAAAAGTTTAGCTAATTAGCTTTCCAAAAAGCCAAGGCTCATAAGGTGGGGTCCACTAATGAGCTCTATGTGAGCTTATGAAAGTAGGGTTATCAAACAAAAATCCTGGGAGCAGGGGAGGGTACTGAGTGATCAGGCAACTTCAAGACTAGATTCAAAGGAGTAAATGAGATTGAAACTCAAATTTTCTTGTTGATTCTAATGCACAGGCAACCAGAAAACTCAAATCAACAAAAATTACTTATTTCTAATATATAAATGACCCTAGAGATCAACAAGCAATTTTGGCCATTTTTTCAGTTTTTGTTTTTGACTTTTTGAGATTTTCTAGAAGTTTGACTATTCTAAGATTCAACTGATTACAAATGATTATTTATGATGTTATAAGTTAAAATGAACCTATATTAATCTAACTTAACAACTTATGGAAGGATTTGAGTGAACTTGAGGATAAAGAACTTAACAGTTAACTAAAAATTGAGATTACATAAAATGTTTGACTTTTATATGAATGGTCTACTGATTTTATGTTATGACTAATCTATTATGAACCTAAGGATGATGTCTCAACAATATTCAGCCACTAAAACATGCAAGTACACAGTTAACCTTGCAAATCCAAACACCCCCTTATATATCAGTTTACAAAAGATTATGAAGCAAATTGACAATTTAAGCAAATTCACTGACAAATAAGGTGTTATTAGGCTAAAACAAACATAGATAGGTAAAAATGGAAATTAATGAACAAAATGGAAATTAATGAACAAAGACTGTATTTTAAGCAATAATATCACTAGACTAAACCAAAGAAGCACAAGGAATAAAGATAAGTACTAGATAAGCAGTTCTACAGTGAAACTCTAAAAGAAAAAAATGTGAGAAAGGGCTTACAAAAGCTTCCTGCTCAAACCAAGTGAACCAAGGGCCACAAATCACACCTATAGGTTCTCCACAGAACCACTAACCCATGGCCATCCAGAATCTACCATGCTCCAGCAATCTACAGTCTTCTTTCTTTTTTTTTTCTTTTTTTTTTATTTATTTTTTATTTTTTTTTTTTTTTTCACTGAATTTTCTTATTTTTTTTTTTTATATTTTTGTGTTTTTTGATTTTAACTGGTTCAAATGTTTTCTAAGCTTTAGGAAGCTTATAAGTGATCTTAAATGAGCTTGAATGAACACTGAACAACAATTTTTACCAACACTAAAACTAAAATGAAATTTTCAATATAAAGTGTCGAATTCTGAATTAGGAATAGAAACTTGAAATTCATATTAAAGATAGTTGAGATTACAC
Source organism: Artemisia annua (assembly GCA_014162995.1). Classification (NCBI taxonomy): domain Eukaryota; kingdom Viridiplantae; phylum Streptophyta; class Magnoliopsida; order Asterales; family Asteraceae; genus Artemisia; species Artemisia annua. The sequence continues at coordinate 25,645 of LBNU01037173.1, read as the reverse complement.
TAAAAGCACTGAGTACAATCTTTTAAAGCTAAAAATTACACTGGAAAATGGAAAAATTATGAAAACGATACTAAAAATTAACTAAGGACTACTACTCGGTCTTCTCTGCATCTTCTTCTTTATATAGGACTCCATTAGGGTTTGTGATAGTGTCTGAGTGTTTCCCATCAAAAATTCTAGCCATTGGATTTGTAGAAGTGATCTTGGCCGTTTAAATCATTTTGGCGCCAAATGGAGATAAGGCAAATTGCACTGTGATTGCAATTGGGGGGTGGTGGCATTAAATGCATTCGTCTTGTTAGGTGGGTAGTGGAAGGGCGGTGGGATGGGACTGTGATGGTGGGGGCCTGGGTGGACTGGACCAAAAGAAAGGGTAGTGGGTTATTTATTAGTGGGTTGTGTTTGGTTTGGGTTTGTATTTGTTTTGGGTTGGATTTGGTTTGGGTTTATTGATAAGGATCCGTTTGGTTTTATAGTTTAGCACAAGGATCATTTGTGTAAATTCTGCAAAGTTGAGGGGCCTGATATGACAACTTTCCAAACTCATCAAAAGGGGTATTCTTGCCAAGGTTGAATAGTATAAGGACCACTTTTGATATTTTCCAATTTTTGAATATTCAGGGACCTTTTCTGCCAAATCTTTAAAGTTGAGGGACCTAACTTGTAATTTCTCCAAACTTTTCACCCAAGGATCATTTTTGCCAAAGTTCAATAACACAAGGACCATAATTGATAATTTCCAAAGTTTTAAATCTTAGGGACTATTTTTGACAATTTTGCAAAGTTTAGGGACTAAATTTGTAAACTTTTGAAACTTTTCACCAAAGGACTAATTATGACAACTTGTGATTTTCAAAGGACTTTGGTTGACTATTCTTCCAAAACAAATGCTCAGGGACTAATTTTGACAAGTTTTGAAAGTTGAGGGACTGAAACTGCCAATTATGGAAACTTTGTTCGTTTTTCATTTTGTTTTCAATCATTTTGCATCTGAAACATATAAAACACAATCCTGGGTTATTTTTAGTATTTTGATGCATTTCTGAGTGTTTTTGGATGTTTTGGCAGTTCAGATACGACAAAAATGATGAGTATTTACACACTCATCAATCCCCCACACTAAAATATTGCTAGTCCCTAGCAATCTTTTATGAAAACTTAACGGATTTGATGTCTCTTTTCCAAAAGCCATTACTTCTGGAGTAGCCAAGTGTTTCAGTATGTTATACTTTGGTACACTGATAACCAAATGATTTTGAGCAAACCATCAGCTGTCAACGGGGATTTGATTTGTCTTTGCCAAAAGCCGTTTGCTTCTGGACTAGCCAACTCTTTGATAGAATAAGATTATCATCTTTGTGAGCTGATTACTAATTATGGTTTTCCACTGCCTTTACCACAAGCCATAACCTTGTGGGTTAGCCAACTCTTCACGATTCAAAGATATGGTGAGCTGAATACCATACAATTTTTGGCAAATTGTAAGCCATAAACGGATTTGAGATATCTTACCAAGAGCCGTTTGCTCTTGGATTAGCCAGACCTTATGTGGGTTAGACATGGTGGACTGATAACCATTTGTCGTGTAAGTGCAAAGCACTTCCACCAAAAAAAAAATTTTTGGTCAAAATGGGGGTATTAAGGCACTAGAAGGTACATATGTGATCAAATTCGCTAGAAATCCCCCCCCCACACTAGAATTGAATATTTCCCTCAATATTCAAAGTACCGGCTATTATGCCGACACTTTGAAACGTAAAAAGTTTAGATTTAGGCAAGTGTGGGAACCATTTTTTTTTTGTAGATATATACTTGGAAACATCAGCAGGGGCAACTCCCCCACACTTAGGGTGTTAGAAAATAGATAGAAGTCAGTAACATGGGTGATAACCCATGGCATGCTAATGTTTTTGATCACCGAGTCACTAGCTTGACTCGATCCCCGCATTCATTGGTTCATGGGGAAAGTTTGAAGATCCAAGACAACCATGGGTGGTATGTCCTCTCCAAAGTAGTGCTTTAACCAATGGCAATTCACTTGGAAATTTGGGCCGTCATTTTGAGATAGCTCAACGGTACCATATGGATACACTTTTGTAATAGTGAATGGTCCAGTCCAACGGGTTTTAAGTTTACCCGAGAAGATCTTTAATCGTGAATTGAAAAGAAGGACTCGATCACCAACGTTGAAAATGCGGTTTTTTATTTTTGAGTCATGAATCTTCTTTGTCTTTTCTTTGTAGATCAAAGAGTTCTCGTATGCCTGATCACGAAGTTCATTTAATTCATTCAGCTGAACTTTACGGTGATCACCCGCTGTCTGAAGGTCGAAGTTAGCATGTTTCAAGGCCCAGTAGGCTTTGTGCTCAAGCTCAATCGGCAAATGACACGCCTTTCCGTACACAAGCTTGTAGGGAGTACAACCGATGGGTGTTTTATATGCTGTACGGAAGGCCCAGAGTGCATCATCTAGTTTATCCGACCAACTGGAACGGTTTTCACCTATGGTCCTCTCAAGAATTCTTTTAATACCACAGTTTGAAACTTCCACTTGCCCACTTGTTTGGGGGTGATACGCGGTGGAAAGATGGTGAGTTACACCATACTTTTGCATGATTTTATCAAATTTGTCATTGCAGAAATGCGTACCACGATCACTGATGATGGCACGTGGAGTTCCGAACCTAGCAAAAAGAGATTTCAAAAATTTTACAACTACTCGGGCATCATTGGTGGGTAATGCCTTCGCTTTGACCCATTTAGACAAGTAACCGACAGCCACCAGTATGTATTTGTTTCCTCGAGATGATACAAACGACCCCATAAAATCAATGCCCCATACGTCAAATATTTCACAGACTTGGATGGCATTTTGTGGCATCTCATTATTCTTTGAAATATTCCCGTGACGCTGACAAGCGTCACAAGCTTTGACAAAGTCGTGGGCATCTTTATAGATCGTGGGCCAATAGAATCCGGAATCAAACACCTTTTTGGCGGTGTAATTTGGATTATGATGTCCCCCCATGGGTCCATCATGACAAGCTTTGAGAATATCCATGGCTTCTTGGCCATGGACACACCATCTAATGACTTGATCCACACAGATTTTGAATAAGTAGGGGTCATCCCAGAAGTAATGTTTAACATCTTTAANCGTGGGCCAATAGAATCCGGAATCAAACACCTTTTTGGCGGTGTAATTTGGATTATGATGTCCCCCCATGGGTCCATCATGACAAGCTTTGAGAATATCCATGGCTTCTTGGCCATGGACACACCATCTAATGACTTGATCCACACAGATTTTGAATAAGTAGGGGTCATCCCAGAAGTAATGTTTAACATCTTTAAAGAATTTGTTTTTCTGTTGGGACGACATCCCTTTCACGACAAAGTTACCCGCATAGTAGTTTGCAAAGTCGGCAAACCATGGGGTAGTAGAGTCACCACGAAAAGAAACCACATTGAGTGTCTCAAGAGGAAACGTTTCATTTATTTCCTTTTTCTCGAACACATCCTGGTGAGGGTTTTCTAATCGGGACAGATGATCAGCCGCTAGGTTCTCAGCTCCTTTTTTATCACGGATGATGATATCAAATTCTTGTAGGAGGAGAACCCATCGGAGCAATCTCGGCTTTGCATCTTATTTGGAAAAGAGATACTTCAGAGCCGAGTGATCCGTATACACTACGCATTTAGTCAGGATTAAGTATGGCCGAAATTTCTCAAAAGCATACACCACGGCCAATAACTCTTTTTCCGTTATGGTCTAATGATTCTGAGCCTCAGTCATAGTTTTACTAGCATAATCTATAGGCTGAAAATGTTTAGTTTTTCGTTGCCCCAAGACCGCACCTATAGCAAAATCACTTGCATCGCACATGAGTTCAAAAGGCAGGTCCCAATCGGGGGCAACTAAGATGGGTGCTTCTGTGAGCTTTTTCTTGAGAGTTTGAAAAGCTTCGATGCACTCGGGAGAGAAGATGAAAGGAGCATCTTTTTCAAGAAGATGTGTCATGGGCCGGGCGATTTTAGAAAAATCTTGTATGAATCGACGATAGAATCCGGCATGACCTAGGAAACTCCTGACACCTTTGACTGTGGTGGGATGAGGTAATTTAGCAATGACATCGACTTTAGCTCTGTCGACCTCAATCCCGCTCTTAGAAATCTTATGGCCGAGGACAATGCCCTCTTTGACCATAAAGTGACTCTTCTCCCAATTTAGACAAAGATTGGTGTCTTCACACCATTTTAACATGTTTTCTAAATGGGAGAAACATGACTGGAAAGAATCCCCAATGATCGAGAAATCATCCATAAAGACCTCCATAGTTTTCCCGATCATGTCGTGAAATATGGCCATCATACACCTTTGGAACGTGCCTGGAGCATTACATAAGCCAAATGGCATACGTCGGTAGGCAAAAGTTCCGTAGGGGCCATGTAAAGGTAGTCTTTTCTTGATCTTGCGGATCAATGGGAATTTGGAAGTAACCCGAGAAACCGTCTAGGAAACAATAGTACTCGTTTTCCGCTAATCTCTCGAGCATTTGGTCCATGAAGGGTAGAGGAAAATGGTCTTTACGGGTAGCGTCATTTAACTTTCGATAGTCAATGCACACTCGCCATCCCGTAACCAATCGAGTTGGAATCAACTCGTTTTCTTCATTTGCGACAACAGTAATGCCACCCTTTTTAGGAACACAATGAATGGGACTAACCCAAGGACTATCAGAGATAGGGTAAATCAATCTGGCATCAAGAAGTTTGATAACCTCTTGTTTGATAACCTCGTGGATTTTTGGATTAACTCTTCTCTGTTGTTGAACTGCTGGTTTAAAGTCATCCTCCATTAAGATTTTGTGGGTACATAATTCAAGGTTAATACCCTTGATATCAGAGAGTTTCCAAGCAATTGCTTGCTTGTGTGACTTCAGAACCTTTATGAGAGCAGCTTTTTCCTCATCCTTTAAGTCTTTTGCAATTATGACGGGTAATTTATCATCACCCTCCAGAAATGCGTATTCGAGATGAGGTGGTAAGTCCTTAAGTTCGACATCAGGAAATTCATCAGTTTTCTCAACAGACTTGATTTCCTCGTTATGAAGTTTTTGTGGAAGAACAGGAGGAGGAGAGGGATCTTCATTCAACAGCTTCTCAAGGAGAAGGATATCCCTTTCCGGGTCAGTCTCTTGGTTATCAATTCCCTCGGGAATCGAATCACTTTTGAGAATGGCCTCTATTTCCTCTAAGATGAAATCACTTCCCTCAAACGGAGTTAGGGAAGGAGAAGAATTAGCGATGATAGGTTGAGAAGAGGGAGTTGGATTGCCACTCAGAGAATTATCGGTGAAACCAAGAATTTCTTGAGAATATTCTTCCGAAGCAACATCGATGACATCGATTCTATTAACTTCCGCTGAGTCATAATTGGAAGAGTACCTCGAAGTTTGATCAAGGTTGAATGTGATGGCTTCATTACCAATACGTAGAGTGATTTCTTCATCGAATACATCGATCAAAGCACGGCCCGTTCTTAGGAATCCCCTCCCTAAAATGAGAGGAACCCTCGGATCTGCATCGAATCAACAATCACGAAATCTGTAGGAAATTGGAACTTTCCTACTTTCACAAATACATCCTCAGCAATGCCGAGGGGACGAGATATGGATCGGTCTGCAAGCTCAAGAGTCATGCAGGTAGGAGTGAGTTCAGGAAGAGAGAGTCTCTTCCAGACTGAGTGAGGCATCAGGTTGATGCTTGCACCAAGTTCGGCCAAGGCAAAACATTCAACCATCCCCGGGAAAATGTAAGGAATGAGGAATTTCCCAAGATCTCCCAGCTTTTCGGGAAGCTGTTTCAACAAAACTGCAGAGCAGTTTTCATTTACCGGAGTTTTTGCCATCTCAAAGAGTTTTTCCTTGTTGCTTAACAAGTTCTTGATTGTTGATGCAAACTTGGGGATCAGAAGAAGAGCATCTGCAAAGCTTATATCAAAATGTAATTCTTGAAAGATTTGGAAAAATTTGTCCATTTGGTGACTGGCTTTTTCGCGGAGCTTTTGATCGTGTAAACGTGAAGGATAAGGAATTGAAGGCTTCGGGTTGGGGTTTTCAACGGGAGCTACTGGAGGTTCAAAAACAACTCCAGGTTTGGTTTTGGGTTTCGGGACCGGGGCAACTTGAGGGTGGACGTCGTTTGTATCTCCGTTATTAGTAGGAAGTACCGTGTCCGTAGTAACCTCAGGTTCACGTTCCACTACCTTAGGAGGAAGAGAAGAAGATGTAGAAGGAGCCGTGGGTCCTTTGTATGAAACTCCACTTCGGGTGGTGATCGCCCTAACATCGCCCCTCGGGTTAGCAATCGTGTTGCTAGGAAGTGTACCTGAGCCCGAGGGTCGATCATTTAAAGACTTCTTAAGTTCAGAGATTTGGCTGACCAATAACCGATTTGTTTCCTCTTGTGATTTCATGAATTGTTTCAACAACTCATCGGAGGAAGATTGGGGTTGAACAACGTTTTGATTTTGGTTAGGAAAATTTTGAGCATGGTTGTTTGAAAATTTCCTTGATTGTAGTTGTTATTACCCTGAAAATTATTTCCCTGAAAATTACCCTGATTATGAAAATTATTACCTGATTACCATGACCTTGATTTCTTTGAAAATTTCCTTAGTTTTGAAAGCCCTGGTTTTGACCGGAATTGAAATTCCCTTGGTTGTTAAAACCTTGGTTCATTCGATTTTGGTTCTGATTTTGATGAAAATTTTGGTTCCGGTTTTGAGCATTTTGGTTTTGTGATTGATTAAAACCGGGTGGTCCGAGATAGTTATTGGAACGATAGCTTAAGAGATTACGGTCCCCCTGTGGTTGGTAAGAGTTACCCCCCGCATTGTAGGAACCTTGAGCAGCATATACGTTCTCTTGAGTGAAGCCACCGGTGGCTGGGCACTCAGTATATGGATGTGGATCACCACATGTTTCACAACTATGACTGACAGCTCTGACTTGATGATTTTGATTCGTCTGGTGCATTCGTAGAATAGCAGTGGACAAATCATCGAGCTTCTTGGTGAGAACAGCCATATCATTAGAAGCTGGAGTGACAGATTTACATGAATCATTCCTCTCGGCTGAGGAATCCCAGAAATTGTGGTGGGCAGTCATGTTTTCGATAAGATCGTAGCACTCCTCGGGGGTCCTTTTCATGAAGGTCCCTCCAGCGGCAACATTGATCGTGTCACGATGACGAAGAGTCAAACCATTATAGAAGGTATCTATAATGGTGACAAGAAGCATGTTGTGATTAGGACAACAATCAATTGCAAGCTTATAGCGTTCCCATGCCTCAAATAAGGACTCATCGGGAAGCTGTCTGAAGTTGCTAATATCATTTCTCAATTTTGTTACCATAGATGGTGGAAAATATTTTGCTAAAAATTTGTTAACCATTTCATCAAAAGTATGGATCGAATTCTTCGGGAGACGATCAAACCAGGCAGTAGCATGATGAGTGAGACAATATGGGAAGAGATATGCTGCTCAAGGTTCCTACAAAACAAATCATGAAGTTAAATTACTTCGTTTTCTTTAAGATTAACACTTTATTAATGGTCATAAACCCCGTTGGGTAGTATTCTGCCTTGATTTGCGGTGGTAATATTTTATGTATTTATTAACAAGAAAAAAGCAAATATTTTTGGCTTTTCGGGGTGTGTGTGAAAAAACTTTAGGAAATATTTTTGGGATCGATTCGTTAACCGAAATCGTTCCTTTAAGACTACTCGCAGGGTGGCGGAAGAGAAGAATGGATCTCTTTTCAGTTCGCAATTTAATGTCAGAACTTCCGTATTCCACGTGTATAGGTTGTAATCTTAAAGAAAACGAAGTAATTTAACTTCATGATTTGTTTTGTTGTTTATGATTTTTTTTGGTGTTGTTAACACTTTAGGAAAAGTGTTAATGACTATTTTTCTGATATGATTATGATTTTTACAAAAAAATTTACAAAGTGATGTGATTTGTACAAGGAGTCACTAAACTTAACGTTTTTGAAAACACGCAACAACCTCCCCGGCAGCGGCGCCAAAATTTGACTCCTCCCAAACTAACCAGTCAACCAGGTGTGGTCAACAAGTCAAATCTGAGAGAGGAGAGATCAATTTATGATCCGGTGTAAGCAGAGTGTATTCCCGGGTCGATATGTCCCAACGAGATTGAAATTATGTTTTGGGAAATGTTTGAATGATTTAGTGATCGGGAAAGTAACCAGATAATGATTTGGGTTGATTACACTAATCAGATAATAATGAAAATAACACAGATGAGTAATATTAACAATTACTGAAAACCAGATAAACCCAAAACGTATTTAAATGCAAATGCATACTGAAAAAGTGGGAATCACACAAAAACAAACTAGAGGGGGTGAAAATGACTTTTTACAAACTTAATATAAAAGAAAATTTTATAAAAAAGAAAAATATTTCTTTGATTATTTTATTATTTATTATTAATTAAAAACTATTTAATACTTATTATTAATATTTAACTTAAACTAGATTTAATATAATATTAAATAAACTTAAGAAAATGAAAATTTATTTTTTAAAAATTCTAAAATAACTTAAAAATAATATAAAAACTAAAAATATGTCTTTTTGTCTTTTTGTGATTATAATATTAATTAATTACTAATTAAACTAATTAAACTAATTAAACTAGTTAAAATAATTTAAATTACCAATAATACTAAAATGACTTAGAAATTTAGTAAATATTTTATAAAACTAATTAACCTTCACAGGAATCCCAAGAAATTATAAAAAGTTTATAAAAATTATTATTAAACTATTTTACTAATTATTAACATAGTTACCAATTAAAAGCTAGTTAAACTAAATTAATTAATAAAAATGGAAAATGAACAGTGATAATTAAGAAACTATTTTCTAAAAATACTAAATGATTTATAAAACTTAGGAAAAATATAAAAAAGTGCTAGAGATTAAAATTAAACAGTAAGTGATTTTCTTTTTGGTTTTTTAATTAAAACTAATTTAACTATTATTTTATAAATACTAAATGAAAAGATAAAATTATGAAATTTTTTATACAAATACTAT
>LBNU01037173.1:3880-15194 GCA_014162995.1 Artemisia annua | reverse complement strand
CTCCTCCAAACGACTACTAAGACAAAATAAACCGCAACACCACACTCGAACCAAACTCTTGAGACTTTAACTCAGAGTTTCCTGGACCTTTTCAATAGTAAAGTAACCTTTTGGGAAAGTAGTAAGTACTTAGTGCAAGCCTTACTTAGATTATGTATATTGTATGTTGTATCTAGCCTTAGATATGATTATATAGCCACCAAGTCACTTATTTCCCAAGCAAAAACGTCCTCCAGGAGTTATGAGTAAGAAATGATCAGCCACTAATGATAATGAGGAGTTAAACCTTCAATAAATGCCAAATTGTAACTGCAGTCTCATTCCAACCGATCGGTGTTGAATCCAACCGATCGGTTGGATCTTCTGGCAACATCCAACCGTTCCGGTTGCAGTCTCCATCCGAACGGTTGGATTGAACCTGTAACCAATTTTTTTACTTTTCTTTACTTTTCTTTATCGCATGTTTTCTCCTTCATCTTGGTGCTGATTCCTTCCATAGAAATTGATATTATCTCGTCATATGAACATAGAAATCTTGAATCTATCAAATCCTTGGGTCCTTGTGTGATTCTTCACTTGATTCCTTCTCGAAAATCTCCAATTATACACATTCACTTCATTTCTTCATCTTTTTCATCAGTTTTTCCTGTTTTTGGCTACATTTGCTTTTTCCACGATTAAGTAACAAAAACATACAAATATGGCCAATATGATGCATAAAACGTACCTAAAAACATGTATAATTTACGTGTTATCAAATCCCCCACACTTGAGTTTTGCTCGCCCTCGAGCATGTCTAGAAGAAAAATAATCTCAATGGTATGATTTATGTTTCCAAAAAGCTAACAATCACCCCTAAGGTTAATTGTTAATTTTTTAATGCGAAAATTATATGGAACGTTAACAAGTGTAAAGCATGATAACATAACTAAGCACCTCACGAAGAATAATTTGAATTCACTCATCACTCCAAGGTAATTTGATTCGTAAACCACTCATTGCTCAGTCATGATTCATGTTTCTTACCATAAGCTTGTACAAGTATCAAAACAACAAAACAAAACATCAAAGAGGTCTTTTATTTGGGTTTAAGGTGAAGGTTACCGGCTCATGTTCAAATATCTCATACAAAAATATTTTAGATCGCTGGCGCGTATTTTTAATAAGTAATAACGGATGGTCACTAGATTATACCTCGGATCGCTGGCGCGTCATTCGCAAAACGGATGGTCACCAAAACATTCTCTAAATCGCTGGCGCATCATTCCATTACCAAAAATACGGATGGTCACTAAAATATTCATGCACTAAATATTTTCACAAAGCCAAAACTTAATTCGAATGCTCAAAGGTTAACAACGAATTACGTAATTTGGTAAGGTTTAGAATTAGACATGGGAAGGTTTCTACAAAATGAAAAATAAAAATAAAAAATCAAGTTCATTTTCGGTTTCCCAAATCTTTATACCACAAATGATTATTCTCCAAACTCCATCGATTGTTACTCCGCACTTCACACACTTTTATTCCTCTTATTAGCTTTCTTGGCTAATTGATACTTTACACACTATAGCTCATTGGCTATTTTATTTTATTTTTTTTAGTAAACATTCGTCACCCCCACACTTCGGATGAGCATACGCTACACAAAAAAAAATACAAATAAGAGTAGCGATCTCCTTCTTCGTTGAAACAACATATACACATATAAAAATGTGGTCAACGCATAATCATCAAAAAATAAAGATTTTTCAAACTTCAAATGAACTTGATTTTTGGTAAGGCTAAGGTGTAAAGTGTAAAATATTTTTGTATTTTTCTGGATTTAATCAAAAGAAAAGATAGGCTCAGTCGGTGTAACTAGGGGTATCTAGCGTTAAAGATAAACGCTAACAAATGGGTTCCAAATACGAAGAACAAACTAATCGATGTGATTAGCAAAAATAGTAAAAGGATGGCCATTTGGTGTAAATCCTAAGTTGCCTCTTATCATTTGAATATGTTTTATCACCCGAAAGTGATTTTAACCGTAATGCATAACAAGTACAAGTTGTAGAATCAACAAAATCACCGGCACACTTATAGTAAAATATATAGCATAAGAAATGCTTTATACAAAAAGGCTTAAATCCTCACAATTTAAGGTGAAAACTATAATATGTACTAGTAAATGTCATCAATTCCGAAATGAATTTGCTCTAATACTTGATTAAGCTCCAAAAATTTTCAAATACCCTTATTTTTACCATTAAAACAATCTTATTCATTAAATATAATTTATGCGTTAAAACAACTAGATTTTCAAGGGCGAACGAATTCTAGTTACTTGAATTCACAACTAATCCTAAAAATTAAAAATAAACCTATTTTTCCTATTTTCTTCCCTCCCCCACACTTAAGTTTTGCATTGTCCTCAATGTAATAAAAATAAAAACTTCAAAGTAAAGGAAATGGGAAAAATTTAGTAAAATAGAAACTACCGGGGTAAAAATACGCGATATGCATATTTGATCACAACTAAGCAAATGAGTTCTCCGACTCCAAATATTGATCAACCATAAGCTTCCGTAATGTTACCCCTGCAAAAACTGCAAAAATATACCAAACCAAACAAACAAAAACACAAACAAAAATACTAAAAACAAACCAAACGTTATCATAGTACGTTATTAATCCTAAAAGAAAAAGTTATAGAAAGAAATAGAAATTATTCAACACACATAATTGTTTTAATCAAACCATAAACCACATGATGATCATTCGTCATCATCATAATCCATGTCGGGGTTGATGAACTCATCCTCGCTCTCCTCATCATCATCCTCATCCTCTTCTTCAACTCTACGTTTCTTTTGTCCACCACGAGATGATCCTCCAACATCGTAACTTTGACCTCCAACACTAGTACCTCCCACATTAGGAACTCTACCATAAGCCGGATACGGTTCGGGAAATGGTGAATAACCAGGATAGGGATATGGGTACGGACCAGGATAGGGCTCATAAGGTATTGGGTAGGGAGGAACATTAGGTGGTTCATAAAGTGGTACCTCGTAGCTATTCTCACGGGCAATGTGTTGGATCATCGGCATAGAATAATCATAGTTATAGTTTTGCCGCATTAACATCGAGTCTCACCACACATCCCTTCGCTCAATATCGTTCAACTCACTATGCCAATCTCCCCACCCCGAATCAAAACTACCCGGAGCATATCCATAAACACCTCCCGTTTGTGGCGGTGGTGGTTGTTGTGGTTGTTGTTGTGGTATCACCATTTCGGGCTCAGTCCATCCTCCTAACGGTCTATTACTCTTATTCAATGCTTTTCCAAAACCTTTGTAATCCCAAGTATCACTTTCCTTCCTTTCCGAACACTTAGCCAACTCATTCTCCTCAAAATAACCCAAATTTCTTGCCAAAGCGGTCACATAGTGTCCTCCACAAATGTCACTCCCTTCCTTGATTCCTGGTGCTCTTCTAGAGAGATACTCGGCTATTATCCAAGCCGCATTGCCATTCTTGTCTTCCTCAAGCAATTTCATCACCCACAAGTCTGGATTGTGACACTTGTCACAACTACCCGTTCGATGCAAAACTCCCCAAGTAATTAACTTCTGTAAGATCTTCATCAATGGATTCCTAATCCTAGATGCATTCCTCCTTAGACAACTCGGATCACCAACACGATTCCAATACTCCGAAACACCATCATACCTATTGTGATACCTTGTTAACCTCAAGAAGTGTGTCTCAAACAACCTATGATTAATCTCATCTTGGTTGTACAAACCCAAATAAACCGCGAACTGTGGCAAAGTATAAGCATGCTCAACTCCACATAGTCTAAACCAAATGCAAACTTCCCTCATAATATCATAAACCTTCCTTTCAAAGTAGAACGTAGACAAGAATTCTAGACACCACTCACGATAAACATCTTCGTAAATGCTGAAAGCTCTTTCCCAAGAAAGATCCACAAATGTATCCCTATCAGCCGGATACACATAACTCATTCTCATCAGCTCCCTCAATTGATCCTCACACTCATAATCAGCAAACAAATTCCAATCAATGAGACGTGGTGTAGCAATTTTCCTACCTTGAAGCTTAGAAAGCCATTCACGAAAGGCATGCTTCTCCTCTTTCTTCAAATTGCTGAACTTAAGATTGTCGTTCCTTTCCGTTTGAAGATTGTACGAAACCCTACTCTTTGAATTCCTTAAAACATATTTTGTAACAATCGGTTTAACCTTCACTCCTCTAGAACTCGAACCACCTGCACCATGACTCTGAAAATTACAAATTAAGGTTAGTATAAGAGTATAAGAGCCAATGCTACACAAATTAGAAGTCAAAAAGTCAAAATGCAAAATCCTTAAAAAAAGTTAACGAGGCATCCATCCGATCGGTTTCCCATCCATCCGATCGGATGGATCCCCATGTCACTTCTATCCGATCGGTTGCCCCTCGTAACCGGATCGGATAGACTTCTGTCCAAAAATTCAAAATCTAATTTTTACGTCTCCTTTCACTTCCAATCCATTCCTACTTCATCCTAACCTGTTTATGATCATCCATGGTNACTCTGAAAATTACAAATTAAGGTTAGTATAAGAGTATAAGAGCCAATGCTACACAAATTAGAAGTCAAAAAGTCAAAATGCAAAATCCTTAAAAAAAGTTAACGAGGCATCCATCCGATCGGTTTCCCATCCATCCGATCGGATGGATCCCCATGTCACTTCTATCCGATCGGTTGCCCCTCGTAACCGGATCGGATAGACTTCTGTCCAAAAATTCAAAATCTAATTTTTACGTCTCCTTTCACTTCCAATCCATTCCTACTTCATCCTAACCTGTTTATGATCATCCATGGTGGTTTCTAATCATCCAAATCATCCTAATAACGATCCATATCATCTCCAAACACTCCCTTAATCAAACGCAAGAACATGCAAAAATACTATCTAATCAATCCTTCCAATTAGTGTTCTAATCAATAATGCACTATCCTAACATCACTAAATAACAAGTATAGAACATCTGGAAATCATCAATTGCAAGCAAACTCGTTCCAAAATAAAAAACCCAATTCAATTCGAATTTTCAATTAATTAATTCTTCCTCAAGACTTAATCAATCAATCTAATTCTTTTTGCAATGACTTCCATTATCAATTACCCACTTATCCTCAAAAGATTACATCTTAATTCGCACTATATCAAAAATACCCAAATCTTGACCTAATTAAAATAATCCGAATTAAAACTTAATTAAAGCTAATTGATGATGTTACTTACTTGTTTTGGAGCTATGGATGATATCCTAACACTCCTGCAACTCTTACTTAACTTATTGTGGTTGAATTTCTAGACCCAATTTGGTGGTTTAGTGTGTGTGTGTGGGTTTCTTGTGATTTTTGAAAAGTTGTGTTTATATATTCAATTCCATCCGTTTAGCTTTCAATCCATCCGTTTTGGATTGAATTTTTGCAAAACTTGATTTTATCAAAACCTTAACACTTAGTTTACTTGATACAAGAAACTAATGTGTTTACTTTTAACAAAAACCATTTTTTGTATGTAAATTTTCCACCACACTACAAAATTGGTCTATAACTTCTACTCTTAATAAAACTAACTAACTCAACTAAAAACTTAAAACTCAAACTCTTATTAAGACATAAAACATAATGACTGGCCTCAAACGGTCAACCCAAAGTCAACCACGGATGTTGTCAATATAGTCAAACAGCTTAGGCCAGTTCTCCAGTGAGTATAGTGTTTCCCCGGGTCGTTATGTCCCGACGAGGTGTGCAATGGTACTTAAACGACTTTGTGATCGGGTGATTTTGAACAGGAAATAGGTATGATTGATAAAACGGAGGAAATATACAAGGAAATGACTCAAATAAACTATATTAACAAACACGTAAAGTTAAAATACCTAGAAACGTTTAAAAACTAAAAACGCGTACGTATAAATTAAAATAACGTAAAGGAACGGAATAAAACGTGAGTTCTGAACAATATAAATCTCATGGATGTGAAAATTATATTTTTGGAACCCAAATGATAAAAGAAAATTATTAGGAAAAAGAAAATTATTTATTTGAGTTCTTAATTATTTATAATTAATTAATTACTAATTAAACTAGATTAAATCAAAATAAATACTAAACTAATTTAAATAAATCTGAAATTTTTTTCTATAAATACTTAGTACTATTAGTAAACTAGGAAAAATATAAAAGTGATGGCAAGCTTATAAATAAGCTGGAAAATAAGCAAATAAGTAAATAAGCTTAATAGGACTACTACTAGTATAAAAATGAATGGGGAAAACAATTACACTTAGACTCCCCTAGAGGAGATGGTGCACGGGTTGGGTGTGGTGTTTCGTCCAAAATGACCAAGAGGTCACAGGTTCAATCCCAACTTGTGACACTTTTTTACAAATATTTTATTTTTTTGTTTTTCTTTTACAAACTTATTTAACAACTGAAAATATGCAACTAATGTGAAAACAACTTTTCTGAAAAGCTTTAAACAAGCTTGTGCAAACTCGAAATCCCAACAGTTGTGAGTTTTGAACTCAAATGAGTTTTTTGGCCACAAGAGAGTTAACCAAATGAATACATAAGCCAATGCCAGGCTAAACACATAAAAGCACAATCACAATTGACACAAACAAGTTCATAAAAACACTTTAGCAAGCTAGGAATCAACAGAAACAAGGATCAAATAAGCTCAGATCAAAATCAAGATTGATTTTTAAGACTTTTCTGTGAAAATCATTTTTTGCAGCCCGAAAAAGGGCTTAAGACCTTGGGAAAAAAATCTAAAAATTAAGATAAAAATAACTGTAACTAGATAATCTACAAAATAAGCTACAAACCAAATTTCAGCTAAAAAGGACTTATAACGAAGAAATGAAAAATCAAAAACTTTATCTGCAGTAAAAAAACGACTTTTTGCAGCCCGAAAAAGGGCTATTTACCCTTGTAAAAAAAATCTAAAAATTAAAATAAAAATAACACTAAGTAAACAATATATAAGAGTACATTATCTCAGAATTTTATTAGATTTGGTTGAAAATTGAAGAAATGAAAATTCAAAAACTATTTCTGCAGTTTGGCACTTTTTTGACTTTTTGATTTTTATGAACTAAGTTGACTTTCATGAACTTTGATCCTAACCTAATGATTGATAATATTATGTTAAGCTACAAAATGATGAAATTAAGCTATTTGAACAACTTGTGAATTGAAATGAGTGATTATGGACCCTAAATGCCTAACAGTGAACTAAAATGAAGTAGCAAATGAGATTTTGACTTTTGATCAAGTGAGGACTGGATTTTATGCATTAACTAGTCTCAACATATCTAATGTAAACTACATGAACCAAAAGCAACAATAAAAGCAGGCCTGAACACATGGAAACAACATGAACCAAACACCCCTATTAACACTGATTTCATGGTTTTCAAAGAGAGTGAGTGATTTAGACCATTCAACTGATTTCTATGGACTTATAATGATTCAAGAAGCTATAAGAAACACAGAAGCACCAACAAATTCAGCAAATACCATGAATCATCAAATAGCATTATTATGGCAGTGAAGTTCATGAACCGAGCAACTAAGGAAACTAGAGAACAAAAGCTACAAACTAGGGATCAATCTAACATAACCATACCCAATAAGCATAAAGAAACACAGTTAAGCTACCAAAAGCTGTTCTACAATAAATATGCCAAAAGGCAAGAAAATACCCACAAATTGCTTCCAAGCTTAGAAATGAGAACCAAGTCCTAGAAACACTTCCTAAAGCTTCCCAAGAAGCTTTAAACCCATGAAATCCCAAAATCCACCATGCTTCTCTGCTTCTTCTTTGACTTTCACTGATTTTTGATTTTTACTCTATTTTTTTTTGTATTTTTCTTGTATTTTTGGTAAACTTGAATTAGAACTGAATTTATTGCTAGGTAAGCTTGTAAAAGCTTATCAATGACTAAAATGAGCTTAAATAAACAACAAAGAACAACTTTTAACAATATAAACGTAAATTGAGATTTTCACTTGAAAATGGCAAATATTGAATTGAAAGTGGAAACATGAATATAAGGTTAAACAAACTTAAAGTTATACTGAAAACATTGATTACATCCTTTTTTAACTGAAGATTAAAACTAGAAATGGAAAATTTAACTAAAACGACTCTCTACTCTAAGCTACAACTACTTCTTCTTTTCTCTGTCTTCTTTCTTCTTTATATTGGACTTTTAGGGTTCCCACGTGGTTTCTGAGCAAATCCCATCATGAATCATAGCCGTTGGATTACTCAAATTCAATCTTGGCCTTTAAAACAGTTTTGGCGAGAAAAACTTATATAGACAATTGGGTCTGGTTAGGTGTTGCAGGTGGGGAATTAAATGCTTGGGTGAAGTGTAGGGGACAGGTAGGGTGGTGGAGGAGACAGGGTAGGGAGAGTTGGTGGCAAGTGGGGGTGGTTTTGCTGTGTGGTTTTGTAGCAGTGAAGGTGGGAAAGGGATAGAGTTGACCGGGTTTGACCTGGTTAATATATCAGGGTGTTTGTTTGGGCTAGGTGGAGATGGGACAGAGGTGGTGGGCTTTGGGAGTTATAACGTTTGTGTGTTTTAGGTTTGTAAATAACTAAGGTCCGTTTGGTTTAAGTAGTATAAATCACAAGGACCTAAATTGTAAAAATCTAAAAATCCAGGGACCTGAATTGCAACTTTCCCAAAGTACTCACAAGGACCATAATTTGACAAGTTTGAATATTACAAGGACCAAAATTGATTATTTTCCATTTTAAACTTCCAAGGACCATTTGTGTCATTTTTTCAAACTCGAGGGACTAATTTTGCCATTTTTGCAATTTTTGAACTCCAAGGGTAAAATTTGTCATTTCATGATTCCTGGGGGACTAATGTTGATTTTTCTTCAAAATATTTTATCCAGGGACCATTTCTGGCAATCTTTGAAAGTTCAGGAACTGAAACTGCCAATTATGCAAACTTTGTTCGTTTTTCATTTGCTTTCAATCCTTTTGCACCTGAAATACACAAAAACACATTTCAAGGATATTTGTAACATTATATGGTTTATTTGTGTGCTTTTGGTCATTTTTGTGGGTTTAACAATGTAAAATATATGTGTATTTAGACATATATCACATAACATGAACTTAGAACCTAAAAACATAAATAAATAAATAGATAGTCTTAACCATAAAACTTAAAATGAAAATGCATAAAAATGAAAATCAAACAAACTAGCACAAGAAGTGCTTTATTCTTGCAACTTGCTCCTCTTTGCTCCTTTAGCCTTGAAAATACTCATTCCTAAGAATGTCTTCACTTTGGTACTTCCCGGAGATCTTCCGGTTTGTCTTTTGTGTTATGAACCTTCTTGCAAAGTTTCTCCCGCTTGGGCATACAATATCAAATTTTACATGCCATTCGCCATCACATTCTTCCTTCTTGTAGTTGCTAGATCCATCGGGCCTCCACTCCAAATTTTTAAGTTGAACCGGTAATGATCCAAGAAAATCTGTAAGTTTATTAAACACAAGAATATTTTTAAATGGGTTAAGAAAAGCCTCCATAGGAGGAGCTCTTTCCATTTCATCCTCTATGTCAAAGAAACTAGGTGTCAATGGCCCATACTTTGGCCTTCCCTCTTCATCTCTTCCAACTTGAAAACAACCAAAGTAATCCTCTTCTTCTTCATCATTACTATCTCTCCTCGTTAGGTCACCATATTGTAAACACAAGTAATGATTATGATAGAAATAAGATGAGAAATAGAGTTTGGTTGATTATAACAAATGAGAAAGATAAAGTGCAAGAGTTTCCTTTAGATATTGAAATAACCAACAAGTGAAATGAAATACATGATGTCCTATTTATAGGTGAGGACTAGGGCAACATTCCCTTCCTCCCTACTTTGTCTAAATCGTGGGCTTTAAGGCCCAATGGACGTTTACATGGACTTCATTCTTAACTTAAGTAAACTTAATATAGTAGCAACCTATTACATGTACTGAAATAACCGAGACTTGATAAATGTTGATAAACTTAGATCCTAACAATCTCCCCCTAAGGATCGGTTATGAAGGAGTGATGTTCATCACGGTCATTTGAGGTTGCTTGACGTCATTGTCTTTATATTTAATTGTAGACTTTCATAGCTTTTGACGTCTTCAAAATAAGATTAGTAGAAATGATTCATCGTTCTTTGTTCTTTGTCATTGATGATGTGGAAATGATTAAACGATGTGGTAATCTGCCATTCGTCACTCTCTTAGACTCCAGTGGATCTGCATCTTTCCGACATGCTCATACATCTTTGATGTTTGAAACTTTCATCCGTGTGAAGCTCTCTTTCCATTAATGAAGATTCTTAGTGTTGACGTAGAATCCTTCTTTAGACGTTGCTTTGATTTAGATCGTTGTCTTATTACTTTGTAGATTCTTTTGGCATGGAATCTATCTTTGACTTAAACGTTGCTTCGATCTTTCATGAGAGCTTTCATAGTAGTAGTGATGCAAGTATAAGCATGTGGAAGCTGGTGCTCAAGATGGTTGTTGTACCTGCATTGAAACAGTTGCAATAATACATCCAGTACTTACAGGTTCGGAATTAGAATTTGTCGACAGCATAGTGTGAAGACTCCTTCTACTCCTTACCAAGGCCGTTCCTAATCAGATACCCCCTAGAGGGCTTACACAGACATACATAAGTACACCCACGATTAGTTAAGTCGCTGGAGATCACCCCACGACTGTAGACCGTTTGGGACCATCGTAAACACTAAGCGTAATCCACAAGGAATCACCGAAGTGACCTGCTGTCAGGGCTGTTTGATGTTGACCCTGGCAGGATTTCCGTTCAATCATTCGAGAAATACATAAGTAAATCCCTCATAAACGTTCAAGGCAGATTGCTAAGATCTGCGAAGGACTCGATAATTTACACTTAGTGTCCAATGATGCAAGACACTTAGTGTAGAAATATTATGTATTCCTAAGAGATCTTTTATGTTATCTCGTGGCTCTAGACTCGATAAGTGCACATTTGGTTTCCTATGCGAAGGCATGGAGCAGATGGCCTCCTGTTTCAATATCAACCATCTCTAATAGACGATTGATAGATTACACTGGTTCCCCGTGAGAATGAAACAAACATATTTTGAGAGATGCCTGAGTGGCTAAAAGGTTTAGGTGCATTGCGTCACTGGGTCCATGACGTCTTTATCTTCAATACCGGTGTCACCTTAGCAAC
>LBNU01037172.1:6999-21735 GCA_014162995.1 Artemisia annua | reverse complement strand
AAAAAAAAAAAAAAAAAAAAAAAAAAAAAAAAAAAAAAAAAAAAAAAAAAAAAAAGTAAATTCATGTCTTCAAAGTAAATCTCATAGAAAAACAATAGCGTATACAAAGATGAGAAGACACATATTCATTTCAGCATCGCTAGAACGATACAACATCAAAGACTACGATGGCGACACCATCAACTTGAGTACCCAGCTAAATTACCGTAATACAAGACTAAAGATAACAAGAAAACCCCGAAATCCCGAAATACTCCTTGAATATGAAACCACAAAACCAATAAACGACTTGCAACACATCTTGAAAAATAAACCACCCATAAAGCTTGACCAAGAATGAAGCATTTCTTGGAAACTTCTTGATATATATATGGTTTGCTTTTTTTGCTAGGTGCCATATATGAATTTTTGTTAAATGATATTTAAGTATGTTTCTACCAGAAGCTTCAATCTTGTTTCGGAAGAATTCCAGTACTTGATCACTACTAATGTAGAACTTTTTTGGCATTTCATTTTTAAGTATACAGAGAGAAATCTTTTAATACAAACATAGTCATAAATCACAATGATGTTTATGGTCCATAAGTTAATTTGGGGTCATGTGGACCAAATAAGGGTTGATCTCGTTTGGGTCCCTGTAATCCAAAGAAAAAAATATTTGATAACTTTTTGATTTTTTTGTGTCTTGTGATTCTAGTAGATGCATGTTTTTGATGTTACCATGATCAAATTTGCTGGTAACGAATTTTTAAACATGTCTAATACCAATGTATCAGAAATTTCGCATGAGTATCCCGAAAGAAAAAAAAATGTGTAAGACCTGGGAATTCAAAATTTACACCCGGTTTATTGTTAAGGGTGCGTTTGATATGCTGACATGAATGAGAATTGATATGAGTTTGATAATAGTGGTGGATCCTTCAGCTATGAAAGATCCATACCTAGCTCTCTTGATGTATATGGAGTATGGATTATATCTATAATTCATTACCATAGTGGTGGCCCCCTCATCTTAAACAAACACCTTTAATCACTTTCATAGTTAGAGCATGTGCAAAGCTAACGCAATCCTTGCGTTAAAGAGCAAATATGGTCAAATAACGCACGTTAAATGGAAGTTACCCGTTGCACGTTCTTGCGTTAACTCCACGTTAACGTGTCGCGTTAAGTGGCTAACGCCACGTTAAGCTGCCATGTTTGTAAAAAAGAAGAAAAAAAATCAGTTTACCCCCCTAAATGAAGGAGTGTTTTTGTAAATTGTTGTTGAGTTAAGGTTGAGTTATTGTTGTGGGTGTTGAGTTATTGTGTTGAGTTATTGTGTTAAAGCTGACGTGACGCTGACGTGGCGCTGAGTTATGTAATAACTTGGGTTACCATTGGGAGTGCTCTTATAGTCTCAATCCCATAATAGGATATCAAACGCACTCTAAATCTATGTGTCAATGTTAATAGCGATAAATAAAATAACTCACTTCAATTCAAGATATATAAACCTTTTATTCCAAATATGTGATCTTAGAGCTCGCTTACACTAAGTATACCATCATCAATTCAAGATATATAAACCAATTAGTTCATGTCACAAAACTTGACATAAATTTAACTCTTTCAAGTTTCAATTATTGTATTTCTTAGGGTAAAATGCAAAAATGGTCCCTAAACTATCACGAAATCGTAAATACGGGACCGAGACAAAAAGTAGCGCAAAAAAGCCACTAACGTTACGCAAATGTGAAAAATACCACCGAGAGGCCTTTTCCGTTAGTTTTCCCGTTAAGTGCCATGTCACTGACGGTAGTATCGTCATTTCATGGTTCCCGCCTAAACCAATATTAGACCCACCGAGCAACTCAAAAGCTTCTTAGCTCAACTACCCAAAGTCAATCGCATTTTTTGCCCTAAAGTTTCCAATTAGGATTTCCGAACCGGTAAAAAGTGAAGAAGATGGCTTTTTTTTTGGAAAAACCGCGAACGATCTTCCCCGATCCGTAATCTTCATCAACTATACGGTATGTTTTGGGTATTGTTAATTGTATCGATTTTTTTAGCTACAGTGATATGCGATTGTAATGAACTGTACGAATAGCAGCATAGATTAAACATTTAGCTGATTTTTCATGTTGTTAGTGTGTGTGTTGATGTTTATTGTTTCTACACAGAATCAAACCAGAACTACTTCACTCTAAAAGTCACCCACGGTGGAAAATTTACGTCACCACCAGGAAGGGTATANTGTTAATTGTATCGATTTTTTTAGCTACAGTGATATGCGATTGTAATGAACTGTACGAATAGCAGCATAGATTAAACATTTAGCTGATTTTTCATGTTGTTAGTGTGTGTGTTGATGTTTATTGTTTCTACACAGAATCAAACCAGAACTACTTCACTCTAAAAGTCACCCACGGTGGAAAATTTACGTCACCACCAGGAAGGGTATATGTTGATCCAGTTATCGCGTGGTATGATTGTGTTGATTATGACCTGTTTAACTATTACCTCTTTCAAGCGTTGGTAGATGACATAGGTGTCAAAGGTGGGGTTGTAGGGTGTCATTATAGGATACCAGGGGAGGCATTGGATGTTGGGTTGTTACCCTTGCAGAATGATGACGATGTCATGAAAATGTTGGATTTGGTTCCAACACATAGAGAGATAGAGGTTTATGTTGAGGCGAAACGCAGAAGAGCCAAAAGAGCCCGAAAATCAAAAATAACGGATGAAGTACGGGTGGAGCCTTCAAATGATCCTACAATGGGTCCAGAACAAGCTGAGCCTTCAATTGATGGTGCCAATGCTCAATCACCTATGACTATGATTGCTGGTCGAGAACTAGCTGAGGATGAAACCCAAATAATTGATGAAGTGTTGGATGACACAGACACTCCTGCTGTGCAACCACATGTAAGTCGAGTTGTTGGTGACACAGACACTGTTGCTGCGCAACCACCTGTAAGTCGCGTTGATGGCCCAGAACAAGATGAGCAACAATCCCAAATTACAGATGAAGACTTGTTCCAGTTCGCCCATCTTGAAGATAATGTTGGTGTGGGAGACGACTTGATTACAGACATGGTTGCAGAAATTTAGAGTGAGCCTGTGGTTTTAGAGCTCAACAACAACTTTGTTGATTTTGAAGAAGTAGTGGAAAGGGATGATGTTTAAAGGGATGATGTGGGCACCTCAACACAGCAGGTAAATGAAGAAGAACATGTTGTAGATGTGTCTGATTTTGAAGATGAAGAGGATGATGTGGGATCCCCCATTGAGCCAGCAGTGGACATGAGGGAGTTTAAGTTTGATTTTGATCCCCACTTTGAGAATCTATCAAAATTAGCTGATCAGTGTATGGCAGATTATACGGATCATGATACTGGCTATAACTTTGATGAGTTTCAGAGTGATGAAGAAGGCAATGCTAGCAGATTTGTCAACCTACACAAGATAAGGTTGAAAGAAATTAGGACGGAGTATGAGGGTAGGTCGAATGTTAAGAAGGGAGAGTTTTTTGTAACAGAAACATTTAATCGACCCAAGGATATCAAACAAAAGCTCAGAACTTATGCGTTGGAGTCTCGAAGAGATATCAGGATTGAAAAGTGTGACCAAGAAAGGATTCGAGCGATTTGTAGAGGGACTGTTGTGGGTTATGGCAGAAATGATACTGGAAGTAGTCAACCATCGGCTTCTTCTTCACAGTCAAATGGCAATTTTGCCAGTTCCAAAACTTACAAAAAAAAAAAAGAACAAGCCCATGTGCCCATGGTCCCTACATGTGTCAAAAAGTGTTCGCTTGGATCTAATGAAACCTAGCTATTGATTACTTGTTGTTGGTTTGTTATTGATTGTTGTGGGTGGGTGATGTAGATGTTAGGCTTCAGAAAACTGGCTAACTTCCTATATGGTAACTTGCTTGAACGTCTTAAGAAACATGAATCGGATGTGTACTACGGTTATATGGTTTTATTTAATGCATAAGTGAATTCTAGTGATCTCATGTTAGGAGCTAGTTGTCAGCTCGACATAGAGTGAAGTAGGAGCTTATAGAGTTAGGGAAGATCGTACACGGCCCTACGAATGGTTTAAAGGAATACAACCCGTCATCCACACAATTGTAACAAACCAATTAACCGGTAAAAGATAGCTAGGGAGTAGTGAAATCTAAGTAAACACACTTTTCTCCATATAAGTTTCACGACCCTTTTATTTTCTTGTTATTTTATTTTATTTCCAATTGTAGTTATTTGGGTTAGTTGACTAGCAACTAATTCCGCCCACTCTTCCAATACCCGAGATATTTTACTTGCTTTCAAAAAATATAAAAATACAAAAAGAATCATCCCTCAACCCTTAGACCTAAATTAGAAGTAGTTTTCAATCCTAACGACACTATTCCCCGAGAGAACGATCAATCCCCAGGTACTTGCCACTTCACTATACTACATCGGTCAGGTACACTGCCTGGTGGGGATTGCAAGCTTCTCAAGATCCCTTGAGAGGTAAAACCTACTGCGAAGGTTTCGAAACCCACGCATCAATAGGTCATGTAATTGTTGTATGATGTGTGGTGTCCTAGTGTGTAGGTTAGGATTTAGTTGAGTCGATGTGTGAAGGCTTGGATTGGGGATGATCTAAGTGTGTCTCGTGTGAAGGCTTGGATTGGGTGAAGATCTAAGTGTGTCTTAGTGTGAAGGCTTGAATCGGGTGAAGGTTCAAGTGAACGGGAGTGCTCGTTTGTGTGAAGGCTTGGATCGTATGTCGATCTATGTGGGACAAGAGTGCTTGTTCATGTGGCCACGTGGGCCTTGGTGTAGATTGATTCTAGCTAGGATTAGAACTCGACATTCCGCTTAGTGTCGGTAAACTTGGTGTAAGCTTGTGTAATGTTTGTTCCGCCATAAAGGAGCGTGTTGATTAGTGAAGTAACTCTCGAGTGTGGTACTCGAGGAGTGGAGTAGGACGAAGAGGTGCTTCGTGCCGAACCACTATAAATCATCGTGTCCGGTTTGCATTTTCTCTTCCTTTCTCTTTACTTTCTATACTTGCATTGCATTTATGTTTGTGTGGCTTGGTGTGTATATGCTTGTGATATCAACTAGTTATCTTAGAAACGTAAAACATAAGAAAACATAATCACACGAAATAAACTGCCCACTGGCGGCGGTCCTTTAAATAGGGACGGTCCCCCAACATTTAAGGGATCGTCAGTGTATTTTAGGGACAGTCCCCAGTATAATCAGAATCAGCTAAATATGTTCAAACCTCGTATTGTGTTTATGTTTATGTGATTGCTTGCATACTTGTTAATAAGTGACTTATATGTTTGTTATGAGTGACATAACCACTATTTATATTTAGTCACACTTGATCGGAAATTTGACACGAAACATTTTAAGTTTTAAACGGAAACATATTCACCCCCCCCCCTCTACGTTTCACAATATTGAAAGGGATGATGTGGGTACCTCAACACAGCAGGTAAATGAGGAAAACATGTTGTGGATGTGTCTGATTTTGAAGATGAAGAGGATGATGTGGGATCCCCTAGTGAGCCAGCAGTGGACATGAGGGAGTTTAAGTTTGATTTTGATCCCCACTTTGAGAATCTATCAAAATTAGTTGATCAGTGTATGGCAGATTATACGGATCATGATACTGGCTATAACTTTGATGAGTTTCAGAGTGATGAAGAAGGCAATGCTAGCAGATTTGTCAACCTACGCAAGATAAGGTTGAAAGAAATTAGGAAGGAGTATGAGGGTAGGTCGAATGTTAAGAAGGGAGAGTTTTTTGTAACAGAAACATTTAATCGACCCAAGGATATCAAACAAAAGCTCAGAACTTATGCGTTGGAGTCTCGAAGAGATATCAGGATTGAAAAGTGTGACCAAGAAAGGATTCGAGCGATTTGTAGAGGGACTGTTGTGGGTTATGGCAGAAATGATACTGGAAGTAGTCAACCATCGGCTTCTTCTTCACAGTCAAAGGGCAATTTTGCCAGTTCCAAAACCTACAAAAAAAAAAGAACAAGCCCATGTGCCCATGGTCCCTACATGTGTCAAAAGTGGGTGATGAACGTAGTTGGAGTGTGAAAGTATTAAAAGATGAACATAAATGCCTCCAAACAAGAAAAATTAAATTGTTGACTGCACGATTCCTTTCATCCGAGGTTGCTAAAATTCTAGTTAGGGACCGCATAACCCCAACAGCTGCAATAGCAATGGAAATAAATCAAAACTTGCAGCTCGATGTCCCTACGAAAAAGATATCCAGAGCAAGGGAATTTGCTCAGAAACGAATTGACGGTGACCATGAAGAACGGTATGCCAATCTTAGGGATTACGCTTTGGAATTGAAAAATAAAAATAATGATACAACTGTAAAGATTCAAGTTAAAGAAAACCCTGATTCAGGTGATTCTTCAAGGGTTTTCAGACGGATCTATGTTTGTATTGGTGCCTTGAAAAAAGGTTACAAAGCAGGCAGAAGGGACATACTAGGTTTGGATGGGGCGTTTATCAAAGGACAATACACTGGTCAAGTCTTAACTGCTGTTGGTGTCGATAGCAATAATGGCCTCTATCCAATTGCTTACACAGTGGTTGAAGCTGAGTCCAAGAGTTCATGGTTATGGTTCCTTAGCAATCTTGGAGATGATCTTGATTTGCAACCAAATTCAAACTTCACCTTTATCTCAGGCAGACAAAAGGTATAAACATTGTGTAGATTCAATTAATTGATTACCAACCCAATTCAATCCTCATTCATATATTATGTTTTGTACAAATCGACAGGGGATATTACCAGCCATTGCAGAAATGTTTCCTGCCGCTGAACACCGATTCTGTGTACGACACATATATGACAACATGAAACAGTTATTCAAGGGAGAGAATATCAAGGAACTTGTTTGGAGGTGTGCTAGAGCATCAACAGTCCCTGAGTTTAATAGAGGAATGGAAGAGCTAAAATCAATGGACTCTAAAGCTTATGACTGGTTAAGGAAGATATCAGCATCATCATGGTCAAGGTCACATTTTTCAGGTACAATATACACATATTATGACTTTCATCTGTAATATTAATAAGATTGAAAATGATGTTGATATTGATATATTGTTTACAGGGAGAGCTAAATGTGACATCCTTCTTAACAACTTATGTGAATCGTTCAATAGCAAGTTAGTGGTCGGCAGAGATTAACCAATCATTGGTTGTTTGGAGTACATCAGGGAGTATCTTGTGAAGAGAAGTGTTAGTGTGCAACATGTAATAGACAGATGTGAAGGTCCCTTAACCCCAACAGCAACTAAAATTTTAGAAATCATCAAGGAGGAAGCAAATGGGTATAAGGTTTTATAGGGTGGGGGGATACATACCAGTGTAAGGGAGCTTGGGGTGACCAATGTGTTGTGAATATGCCAAAAAGGGAATGCACATGTAGGAGATGGGAACTCACTGGTATTCCATGTAAGCATGCTGTTGCGGCTATCAACGACATGGCTAAACACAGCAAGGAGTCAATTGACAACCAGGTTGCGATCCCAGAGGATTATGTGCACCCATGTTATTGGTTAACCACATGGAAGGAGATGTATCAACCCAAGATTGAAGGAATTGCTGGTCCACCCTTTTGGCCCAAATGCCCTAACCCTAGCAACCTAAAGCCACCGCACCACCATGTTCCAATTGGAAGACCACGGAAGAAGAGAAGAGTGTCAAAGGATGAGATTGCTGAACAGGTTATGAAAAAATCAATGGTGAAAAATGGGAAGCTGTCAAAGAGGGGCAAGACTATCAAATGTAGTGCATGTGGTGGGCAGGGTCACAATAAGAGAGCTTGTACGGGACGAAGAGGCAACCAAGGGAGAACAAGAAGGGAAGGAGTGCCAGATGAGGTACTAGAAAGATCTACTAAGCCAGTGGGATCTTCTGCAACAGAGGTGGGAGCAGGGCCAAGCCAGCCAGTTGGAACACAAGCAAGTGAGGTAGCAGCAGGGCCAAGTCATCAAGTTGGAACACAAGCAAGTCATGTATCACAATCTACAGGGAATGGTGGAGGTCAAAGGAAGAAGAGGATCAAGAGAAAAGCCAACATCGCCAAGTGAGTCAACACAATTGTGATGGCGCAATAAACTTGGGTTGGTTATTTGTTTCTGTGTTTTAACACAATGAGTGTATGGATTATCTAACTGAGTTTCTGTCTTCTAGACAATAATTTGTACGAGATTTGTTTTTTAGACTTGATTAATTAGGAATGGTATTTGTTTTCATTTTGGTTTATTTATTTTGCTGCATAATGCTCTGCACAATGTGTGGTTTGCCATCATCATATACTAACGTATATTGAATGACTCAACATGCCTACTATTTAAGTATACCGAATGACCCAAACTTGTTTTGACTTTTGTAAGTCAAAGTTGATAAGGAACCAGAAACCAAGTTTACTTCATATTGATTCTGCAAGTAAAATGAACCTTATTGACTACATTGGTCTTCTTATAATAACAAGGACAACCAAAACAACGATGATCCCACTATAGTGCTAAAATCAAACACTTTTTATTAACATGAAGGACAATACAAACCAGGGATGACCTTAAACCCTGTGATGATACAACCCAGAAAGATGTCAACACACCTACATACCAACGACCAACCTAAAGCAACTTAATGGCAATGAAAAAAAAGAGCCAACTAAAAATAAGAAACTTGTTGAGCTTCTTAATCCGCTGATCCTTCTCCCTCATCAACCTCAACTGCTCCTCCAACTCTTCTTCAAGCTCATTCCTCGCCCTCAACAGGCCAGGAATCACAGCAACTGCTCGGCAACACATTGGAGGATCCGTCCATCCAATAAACCCACATGAAGGACAACAGTAGAATCGTCGTCCTGGGTTCCTGTTTGTCCAGCTTGTTTTGATTGTTGCTTGTTTCCCACAGTCACAAATCAAGACCATATTTTTGCCGGATATTGGAAAGTGTGAAATAATGTGATGCAACGGTCATATTTAATTACTGGATAGTGTAAAGTGTGTAAAAAGGCAAACTTTCGATTGCAAATTTAGTCCTTCAATCTACAGTGTCACTGCACGTACACTTAGTACCCGGGAAACGGTGAAATGACGATACTACCCTCAGTGACATGGCACTTAACGGGAAAACTAACGGAAAAGGCCTCTCGGTGGCATTTTTGCACATTTGCGTAACGTTAGTGGCTTTTTTGCGCTACTTTTTGTCTCAGTCCCATATTTGCGATTTCGTGATAGTTTAGGGACCATTTTTGCATTTTACCCTATTTCTTATATCAAAATAGACGAACATCCATAATTTTTTCTTTATTACTTTGAAATACAAGTAATGATAAAAAAATAGTATAGACAGAATTTCTTCACATTGTGTTGGAAATGCAAGCGGTCAGAGTACATTGAATGTCCATTCAATATGTTACACCAACCTAAACCTCAATGTAAGAAAAAAGATATTGGACTTAAAAACAAAATTCTAGCTCGTCAAATTTTGTTCCACCATCAATGATATGGTATGAAAAATGATTCATTTATGTGTTTCTTTATAGTTCATGGAGGGTTTAGTAGGTTACAAGTTGATGAATTAGAAAAGAGGTGATCATTTCAAAGATGGTATGCATTATATACTTGTCATATTCACATAGCGACATAGCGTGAGTCATTATTTGTTGATCATATCACATATCATATATGTGGTTGGGTAGATATGAGACTAGTGGGTGGCACTTTTCAACACCATAATTAGTTTCATAGTTAGTGGGTTTTATTATAGATACATCTTTGGTATAAAAAAGCATCGGGTTGGTGCTCACAAATAAGGATAATCAAATTAAATGGGATAGTGGCAAGTTTTTTGTTTTCTCACAAGGGTATATGTATATTTAGGGGTGGTCATAGAAAGGTCAGAAATGCCCGATAAAGCCGTGTAAATGTAATTCAATAAGGCTCGTCTTTTCCGTATAACGTGATCAGAAAAAATCATATGTTTGTTGTTTGGTACTCAAAATTACATTTTTACCTTTTAATTTCATTGAAAGTTCCACTTAGAAAAAGCAACAAATTCCGGCAATTATTTTACTAGCCGTTATCTAAAAAAATTGGGTTTTGTTAACCACAACCCATGGGGTTGTGTTTAACCATTCTTTTATTAAATTTTTTGCATTAAATGAAGTAGTATATTCCATAATTATACATATTATTTTCATTTTAAATATGAAATGTGATGTTAAAAATGGAATATTTTGTGTTCATTTAATGCAAAAAATTTAATTAAGGAATGGTTGTTGTGTTTAACAAAACCTTAAAAAATTATATCACTACTACAAACTAATTATATTTACCTTCCAAATCTTGAACTATAAGGAGTATAGTATCAACAGAAAAGCACAAATAAATGAAAGTGAATTATTTCCATTTGGTGCAAAAAATAAAAATAAAAAAATGACAAGTTTTAGCTACTTTAGTTTTGATTTTTCTGACACGTGCATATTTTTTCTAAAACGACAATTAACAAACTAAAAACTCTTAGCTTCAAAATAACAAACAAATTGTATAGCATTACTTCAAAAATATTATATTTGAATTACTTATGTACTTGATGACTAATTGTTACAGAGTGATCATATTTCCTAGAGTAAACTACACCGTTCGTCCTTGTGGTTTGCGTTTACCGAAGCCTATAGTCCTTTGACCAAAAAAGTTGCACCACTCGTCCTTAAGTCAGAAACGTTATGCGCCGTTAGTCACTCCCTCTAACGGGGTCCACTAACGCTCGTTAACTTGTTTTCTCATGAGGGTATAATCGTCATTTCCCATCATAAGGACGAACGGTGCAATTTTTCGCTTTTGGTCCCTTTTTTAACGCTTTCGTCCATTTTTTTTCGTTTTCGTCTGTGTTTTTATGTTTTCGTCCGTTTTTTTACGTTTTCGCCCGTTTATTTTATGTTTTCGCCCGTTGTTTACGTTTTCGTCCGTTTTTTTACGTTTTGCCCATTTATTGTACATTTTCGTTCGTTTTTTTACGTTTTCGTCTGTTTTTTTAAGTTTTCGCCCATTTTTTTACGTTTTCGTCCATTTCTTTTACGTTTTCATCTGTTTTTTTACGTTCTCACCCGTTTATTTTGCGTTCTCGTCCGTTTTTTACGTTTTCGTCTGTTTTTTATGTTTTCGTCCGTTTTTTTTCCGTTTTCGTCTGTTTTTTAACGTTTTCGCCCATTTTTTTTTACGTTTTCGTCCGTTTTTTATGTTTTCGTCTGTTTTTTTAAGTTTTCGCCCGTTTTTTTACGTTTTCGTCCATTTTTTTACGTTTTTGGCCATTTTTTTACGTTTTCGTCTGTCTTTTTTACGTTTTCGTCCGTTTTTTTTACGTTTTCATCCGTTTTTTTTATGTTGTCGTTTGTTTTTTTACGTTTTCGTCCATTTTTTACGTTTTTGTCATTTTTCACGTTTTCGTCTATTTTTTTGCGTAAACGTTAAAAAACAGACGAAAACGTAAAAAAACGGACGAAAACGTAAAAAACGGGCGAAAACATAAAAAACAGACAAAAACGTAAAAAACGGACGAAAACTTAAAAAAAACAGACGAAAACGTAAAAAATCGAACGAAAACGTAAAATAAATGGGCAAAAACAAAAAAAAAACGGACGAAAACGTAAACAACGGGCGAAAACATAAAATAAACGGGCGAAAACTTAAAAAAACGGACGAAAATGTAAAAAAACAGATGAAAACGAAAAAAATGGACCAAAGCGTTAAAAAATAGACTAAAAGCGAAAAATTACACCGTTCGTCCTTATGGTGCGAAATGACGATTATATCCTCATGAGAAAACAAGTTAACGAGCGTTGGTGGAGCCCGTTAGAGGGAGGGACTAACGGCGCATAACGTTTCTGACTTAAGGACGAGTGGTGCAACTTTTTTGGTCAAAGGCCTATAGGCTTCGGTCAACGCAAACCACAAGGACGAACGGTGTAGTTTACTCTATTTCCTAATGTATTTCATTTGCATTGTAGTCATTAAAATTACAGCAAATCATTTGAGTATTTAATTTGTTGAGATTATAGGAAAATTAACTATTTCTTACTATAGATACAATATAATAATTTGTCATAAGTTAAGACAAGTATGCAAATATCATAAAATAATATTTTCTTGCCAAGCAAATACTTATATTTCTACCAAGCTATCACGTTATTAAAACTAATAGAATGTAAACTACGTGACTAAGATGCATTTCGTGCTTGACTACCATAGAATGAAAATAAACAAATATTTATTAACACGGCACACGCAAAATACGTGACAAACCAGTTTGTCATTCTCGCAAGACATGTCTTTAGTTCTATCAGATTAAGATGGACCAAACTTGTATAATACGAGATAGAGTAGACAACGATCGAAGATCGAGATAAAATGTTAGATGCATGAAAATATAACAAATATATGAAACAAGAGCCTATTC
This sequence comes from Artemisia annua, assembly GCA_014162995.1. Lineage (NCBI taxonomy): Eukaryota > Viridiplantae > Streptophyta > Magnoliopsida > Asterales > Asteraceae > Artemisia > Artemisia annua. The sequence goes on along the minus strand of LBNU01037172.1, from coordinate 9,246 downwards.
CACATTCACGATTACAAAAAAGATTTGTGATTTATAGACATTGTACTACAGTAAACTACAATATGATTGAGATACTCTCATATTCAATTTGATTATGTTAGTGGCTCTTTTATAACTGAACTAACATGTCTTCTCATACTCAAATCTATAATACTATAAGATTCAGTCCCTAAATTTAATGTGGAGTTATGATGATAGAGTTTTTAGAGTTAGAAACAAGTTGGAGTCATTTAGTAGTTGCATAGAGTACAAGATAGCTAATGCTCGGAATTCAATGCAACCTCATAATAACTATACAATCATGAAAGGAGATGAAGTGCAAGGGTTGCCCGAATTGATCACATGGCATTTAGTATAGAATTAAAAGTCGGTTAGATGAAGTGCAAGGGTTGTGAAAGGTTGCAAGAATAATTAATGATTTAACCGAATTCATGCCTATATAAACCGGCCAAAATCACATTTAGTATATACATTTGAAGATGATTCACACATCTTTTAGATCCTTGATTATTGGTAGCGGTATGTAAATTCTCTTTTGCAATATTTTGGAGATGATTCACACATCTTTTAGATCTTTGTAATTAACTTGGTCTTCTTTTTTTCTTAATTTAGTTATCATACACAGGTACCATGAAAATCACACAAGATCATGCATGCTCAGATAAATGGAACCAAAGATTGGGATACCAACTATTTAATTTCTTTGTTTCTTATATATTTAGGTGATTGTTATAGATAAGCATATATATAGATATATGTATTATGTTAATGCATTTTCATATACAAGTAATTTATGTGCGTTTTCTATTGATGTAGCTCACATGTGCGAATTGATTCAAGAAAATGTGCACGAGCATATATGTAAAGCAACATTTAAATGGTTAAATGATACTTTTTAGCGTGATTAGTTTATGTAAGTAGTTGCTTTCGAATGCTCTTTGAGAAATATTAGAATGAATTTATCGTGTGCAATTGAATTATTATTGAAAAGAAGAAGGTCCGCGCGTCGCAAAGTGTTTTCTTTTTCTATATGTAGAATCATTAGTGAGAAACCAATATTTACGCCCATTAAATGAGTTTGTCATAATAGCAAAATATAACATATTAAAAATATCACATTGAGTAATGAATAGAAAGGAAAAAAATACATAATTTTGACTTAAATCCGTTTGTAAATTATAATATCAAATAAAAAAGTTGAGTTTTAAACATAAGCAAAAGTTCAAACTTTTATCGAAAAACAAAACCGGTGCATTTAATGTGAAGTATATACAACATCGAGATGGAAGTGCAAGACTTGCCGGAATTTATCACATGATATTTAGTAATTAGTATAGAATTAAAAGTCGGTTATGGATTGAGATGAAGTTGAAAAGGTTGCAAGAATAATTGATGATTTAACCTAATGCAATATATATATATAGATATATGTATTATATTAATGCATTTTCATATACAAGTAATTTATGTGTGTTTTCTATTGATGTAGCTCACATGTGCGAATTGATTAAAGAAAATGTGCACGAGCATGTATGTAAACAACATTTAAAAGGTTAAATGATACTTTTTAGCATGATTAGTTTATGTAAGCACTAGGCAACCAGACCCGTGCGTTGCACACGGGCTGTATCTAAGTGTTCATAACGTAATGTTCACTAATTTTTGTCATGTATTCATTGCGGGATCATGTCATTTCATTATTTGAATACACTTGCAAACATGAAGTCATGAAAGCTCGTGCAATACACATGGGCTGTATAGAAGTTTTCAAAGTCTAATATCTGTCATTTATTTTCGTCATTTTATATTCAGGACGTATTTTTGTCATTTTATATATAAGTTTTCATGGTAGCATACATTTTGTAAGCATGATACGTATTTAAAATAGTTTATTGATATGTAATCTTTTAAGATGTATTTTTTTACGTAATATTTTTTGTCTATTTATTTTGGTATTGTCTCTATCGTTTTTTATTTGAACTAACTAATATTAATACATCGGGCTAAGTTATAACTATTTCTTATGATAGGCAACAATTCCCGTGCGATGCACATGGGTTGTATAGAAGTTTTCATAGATTTAAAATACGTGCGATGCACATGGGCTGTATAGAAGTTTTTATAGCGTAATATTCCGCATTTATTTTTGTCATTTTATATTTAAGTTTTCATGGTGTCACACATTTGCTAAGCTTTATACGTATTTAAAATACTTTATTGAGTTGCACATGGGCTGTATATAAGTTT
>LBNU01037170.1:0-28161 GCA_014162995.1 Artemisia annua | reverse complement strand
GGGAATGAGGTAAATAAGGACCCTTTTGGTATGGAACTCAATGAGCTTAAACCACAATTTAAGAAATGGGAAGAAATTCTTAGAGCCAACGTAATAAGTTCCATAGAAAATAGAGATCATGTCAACATTTGTCTTAGCTACATGCTCTTTAGCATTTCCACTGGCCAACCCTTTAACTTAGCTTATTACTTAGCCAAAAGAATGGCCGACATATCCTTGGTTGGAACAACCGCTCTCCCTTATGGAATGCTTCTCACCCGCCTCTTTAGAGCAATCTCGCCCATTCCTCCTAACAATAAGGGAATTTTCCTTGATTACACTTTCGTTCCTCACATATTCGTCCCTCTAAGTGATAAAAGAGTCTTCAAAGTTAAGGGCAAGCGTACTCGCTCTCCTTCACCATCATCATCATCATCCGATATGAGCGATAACGATAATCTTCCTAACTCTAAGCTACCTTCTTTAGACTACCTTCAAGAACTTCCCATCATTAGCAATGCATTCGAAGAGTTCAAGCAAACCAAAGGAATATTCAAGTGCTTTGGAAGGTACCTAGGAAAGCTCAAGAAGAAGATAGACCGATTGTCAGATGTGTGTTTAAAGAGCGTTTGGGATTATGAAGCTTTAGAACTTTGTAATCGTTAAACTATGTGTTTTATGTTGCTTTATGGTCTCATTTACTTCTATGCTGTATTATTATGGTTAGATTATGTATTGGTTTAACTATTTCTAATGAACGACGACATTTGAGATGTTGTCAAATTTTCATGCTTATGAAAATTTCACTAAGTATAGTGAAATTCGCTAGCCCCCGGTCAAAGTCCAATAGTATGGGTGTTTCCATGTCCATTTTTTTTAATTTCCTAATCAGATATGGGATAAATTTTTGTTTTTCGGAGTTTTCAGAAAATTTGAAATTCGTCTCGATGGTAAAAAACGCGGACTGTCTACTTTTTGGGGTCTGGCGGATCTGGCGGAACCTTAGACAGGGTTCCGCCAGTGTAAAATTCTGGGTATCCCAGTTTTGGCCCAACTGATCAGACGGAACCCTCAAATGGGTTCCGCCCTTGATTTCTCAGGGTTCCGCCAGTCTCCTGCAGAAAATAGTTTTCATTTTTCTAAATTTCACAATTTGTAAAAATCCAAATCATTTTTCTTAGTGAGAAACATCCTTCCTAAACTCCAACAAACACATCAGGAACCTTCTTACTCACTAGAACCAAAAGGAAGCCTATTCCCGCCAAAATTCAAATTCAAATAACATCAATCCAAGGAACCTTCCTTCATATAGCAAGGAACCCTCCAAAAGGTTCCTTGAGATACATGAAACATTCTTAACCAAATCACTTCCCATGATCACATAACATTGAGTGCATAAGTTAGTCTTTCACTCCACCCAACTTCATTGAATTGACCTCCAATGATTTGACAAGTTCTTGGAAAACTTCCAAATGATTAGGAACCATCAAATTTGTATGGAACACATCAAATCCAAACACTCCTTTCCATGAGATGTTCTCCTTATAAATTTGACCACCTTAGAACACCTAAAACTCACACCAACATAATTACTTCTCTCAATCCCAAAATTCTAGCTAACCAAAGATTTGAGATGACCAAATCCAACACCTTATCCGAATCATCAAGATCCATTAGAAAAACCGCTAGGATTAGTGTAAAACCTTGTTGCTTCAACAAAATCATCAAACCAAGCTCATCATCATCAAGTGATTCATCTCTTGACATTTCTTCACCTATCCAAGATATCCTCAACCTTGCTACTCAAACACCATCCTCAACACCTTGCAACACCAACGTGATCACTATAGAAGATTTTCTCAATCTTGCTACTCCAACACCCTCTCCAAAGCAGTGCAATACCAACATAGCCACTATTCCGCCACCAACTAGAACATCAAGTGATTCAACATCACCCTCTCAACAAACTCAACCATCAAAAACTCCATCACCTCAATCACCAACACTTACACCAATGGAACTTTTCCATACACCACCAACATCACCACTACCCTATTTGGAAACTCTAGAAGACCTATCACCTAGATCATCAAGCCCTCCATCATTGTCACTCTTTGACACCATTGCCCAAATGGAAACCCAACAACAATCAATGATTCCACCAAATGAGTCATTGGATCATGAACCTCATCAACCATCATTGATAGAGAATTTGGCCTATCGCTATGCTAGACCCTCAATCTTTCGACAAGATCAAGGTCATACTCAACCACAATCCTTTGTGTTTCACCCCATTTACAAATTCATTCATGGTCCTCTTGACGGAGAACCAAGCTTCCGCCATTATGCCCAACAACAACAACCACCACAAGAGTCTTCCCAACACTTTGATTTAATGTTTCCTTCTCATGAGGAAATAAATGCATCCGAATTGGCCACATCACCAAACTCATCAAGTATAGGAAACAAAAATACCTCTCAACCATCCACGTTTGCTCCATCAAGCACAAGTAATCCACCAACAACAAATGAAATCCCTCTTCCACCAAACTTTCCCCGTCATGATTGCGGACATTGTGAGAGGACCGCTCACATTAGAGAAGGGTGTCAAAGATACATCCGTGAGCTAACCTATGAAATGAGGTTTATTCTAAACCACATTTTGGAACGTCTAAATGCCATGTTTCACCAACCTCATATCTGGTGCATCATTGAGTAATCCAATGATATTAGGATCTTATCCATAATAGCATAAACAAAACCACTAGTATTCCACCTCCACCATTTTCAAAATAAAACCCGTTTCATCCTCCAACACTCGTTCTCATCATCACCATTTAGGGTGGATGTTCCTCATTAACGAATTTGATGATTTTCTTTCATAGAAGTAGGTTTTTATGTTCTTGGTTTCTTTTTAGTTTTTTTCTTTTTATTTTTAGAAGTAAGATGGTATACACCTCATTTCTTGTCTTTGACTTTCTAAAAGTCAAATTTTACATGAAATGATTTTCATTCTACTATGAAGTATGCATTGTTTGTTGACCATTTAGGTATTGTGATTATACTATACCTTGCTTTGGTAACATATATATCTTGTGTTTTAGAAACTAACCTTCTCTTGTAGGATCAAAATCCATGTATTCCTTCCTTGTTACTTCAATTTAGGGGAGTAATATTCAAGGGGGAGCATGGGAAGAGTATTATTCTGCCTCGCAACTCTTCTCTTTGTTTATCTTGTGCGGAAACTAACCTTTTTCTTTGTAGGTTCAAAATCCATGTCTCCTACCTTGGCACTCCATTTAGGGGGAGTATTGTCCAAGGGGGAGTACTTTCGTCATTCCGCTTCGCAACTCTTCTTTTTGTTTCGACAAAAAGGGGGAGAATTTATATTAAACTTGTTCTCATCCCCAACTCTTGCATATCACATCATTTTAGCAAAACAAGTTTTAATACAAACTTTATAAGACTAAACACTAAAACTAGTGGCTTACTTATAAATAAAGTTTATGTTTTGTCATCAACAAAAAGGGGGAGATTGTTAATACAAATATCGCCTAAAAACGTTATTTATATTTTACGATCTTTGCTAAGTTTTGTTAATAACAAAGTGTAAACTTTAGTTTATAGTAAAACATCATTTTAGTTTTAAGTCTTGTATAACTAGATTTTACATTTCATATTTAACATAACATTGTTTTATTTCTTTATATAGAAAGTATAAACATCACATCATATGCATTTATGGAAAGGTTGAGTGTTTGACTATCCATAGGACTTCTTACACACTTTAGAAGGATTCCAACTTTGTGTGTTTGACTAGAAGTAACTTGATGTGACACTGCTAGATATGGAAAGATTTCTTGTAAGCTTTGACTGTCAGACCTGGCGGAACCCTGGGGGTATATGGGCGGAACCTATTCTTTGGTTCCGCCGTGTCCGCCAGACTGATGGTTTGTTTGGGTATAAATACCAAACCACTTACAAGAAAATCCCCATCACTTAGAGTCATATTTTAGATATATACTCTCATCTTAGAAACTTACTTGTGTGATTGTCTTATGTAGAAAGGAAGTTCACAAGTTCATCCAAGAAGTTACAAGTATTCAACGCAACGTTGTAAGACTTGTTAGCTTAACTTCATATAAACTTAGTGTAGTTTATACTTCATTTGTTTGTGTATATTCAAGAGTGATCGGTTAGTATTTTAGGCCTTAAAATACATAGTGTGACGGGAGTGGTTGTACCCTTGTAAAAGAACTCGACATCTAGCTTAGTGTCGGAAATAGTGGATAGGCGACGTTAGGTTGGTTCTACCTTGAACTAGGACCCGGTATCTAGCTTTGTACCGGATAAAGTGTAAGCGACGATTGTAAAGGTTTCTCCACCGGTGAAAGGAGCTTGTTGACTAGTGCTTGAAACTCTCGAGTTGGAAACTCGGGGCGTGGATGTAGGGCAAGGAAAAAGAGTCCTTGTAGCCGAACCACGATAAACAATCGTGTTGTGGTTTGTTCGTTTCTATCTTTATACTCGCTTATTAATTATTGATAATTAGTTAGAATCGTTAATTACACGTAAAGCTTTTCAAAGATTAACAAGTTAAAAAGCGGGAAACTATTCAACCCCCCTTCTAGTTTTCCACAATGATGATGAGGGAAATCCAATGGGAAGCTCTACCTAGAGATAACGAAAATGAAAAGAAGGTAGTAATCAACAAAAAGCACCCTGATCAACCAATAGTCATTGGACAACACCTCCCACCTGATAACATCAAATTTACCCATGATTTAAGCGTTAATATCTCTTTGAATTACTCATCTTTTCCATTTATATGAAGAATATCTACTCTTATTTCTTCCTATTTTTGTTTCAGGGTAAAGATGAGTAAAAACACGTTATTGATGATTTATTGGCTTAAGAGTGGGAATTACGCTTAAAGTTACTGATGTGTAAGGAAAGCTTTAAATTTATAATACTAGTTTCACCGATTTTAATAAACCAAACACACGGGTAAAGTATAACCCCCGTTGGTAGTATTAGTTTTAAGGTAAGACCAGGTCGTATCCACAGGGACTTAGTTCGTTCAGATTAAGTAGTAATTGATAAAAGTAAACAAGTAACGATTATAGGAAATAAAAGGAATTCAAATATTAAGACAAATGATTGCTTGGATAGCTTAGATAATCTAGTGACAATGTTTATGTTTGATCTCAGTTAGATAAAGGAGCACAACTTATAAGAAAGCTATTTCGTCAAAAGAGCAATTTCATAACTCGTAGGTTCAATTCAAGATTCATATCTACCCATTAAGTGATTTCTCTCAAAATAGTATTTCATATCAAGTCTAGATTATTATTGATTCTTCTAAGTGGATTTCTCCTTTCAAAGACTAGTAACGCAGACAAGTTCCTAGAATTGCGTTTAACACATTGGTTCTTTCGACCTATCCCAACATATTATATTTAACCAGTTTCAATAAACAAACGTAATAAGACTAGAAATGAAATAGATCACAATATAAACTCGAAATTGGTAGAGATCAAAACATAATCATAAGTCGCTTTATTATATTCACATATCCAAGCAATCACAAGAGGTTTAGCCTGTCATGGCTAATGAGTTCATAATAACAGAAGTGAGTAGATGATAAACAAGAGACATACAGATTGGATTGATCAAATGATTACACAAGTGTCACAAGTAACCAAGAATTCGACACCAACAAGTATATGACACCCCTTATTCTGATTCGTTCACCCCCGTAACTTGGCTCTGGATCACGTACTACTTCGGACTTAACTTTTTGAAATTGATTATAGAGTGGAGAGTTCAAATGCTTGCAAATGATCTCTATTTATAGGCAATCTGATAGGCGAAGTACGACGTACTTAGTTTCTGAGTGCGGCGCACTTTCTTATTTTATTGGCGCCAAAGCTTCATAAATGCAGAGGAAGTACGGCGCACATAGTTTGCAAGAACGTCGCACTTTTATTTATTTGACTTCCTTTGACCGAGAGGTAAGTGCGGCGCACTTATTTGTAAAACCCGGGCACTTGGCTTGCATGAAAAGCTAATCTTGGAAGAATTCATTATTTATTCACTTCAAGTGGCGAAATAGTAGGTTTTTAGGTGTTTCATGCTCAAACCATCCAAGAGTGAACCTGCATTCATTTTATGCTATGAAGTACCAAAAGTTCACGTANTGACTTCCTTTGACCGAGAGGTAAGTGCGGCGCACTTATTTGTAAAACCCGGGCACTTGGCTTGCATGAAAAGCTAATCTTGGAAGAATTCATTATTTATTCACTTCAAGTGGCGAAATAGTAGGTTTTTAGGTGTTTCATGCTCAAACCATCCAAGAGTGAACCTGCATTCATTTTATGCTATGAAGTACCAAAAGTTCACGTAAAATGATTATAAAACATATAGAATAATGCTCAACAAAGTTTTAAAAAAATGAAATAAAACAAAATAAAATAGGTTAAAAACGGGTTGCCTCCCGCCAAGCGCTAATTTCAGAGTCTATAGCTCGACTCATGTGATTAGTTTGTTTTAGTCAATTGGAAAGAATGGTGTTGATTCTTCCCTTCTATCATTGAAACTTTCTTCCTCATTATATAGTTGAAGCCTGTGACCATTGACTATAAAACTTTTATCGTCATGTCCATATAATTCAACATATCCGGATGGATATTGGTGTTTCACAATAAGGTCCAACCCAACGGCTTGTAAGTTTCGGTTGTTTGATTTTGAATTTTGATTGAAAAAGTAGGACTTTATCTCCTTTCTTGAATTCTTTTCTCATTTTTAATTTCCGATCATGCCATCCTTTAGTTTTTTCTTGATAAAGACGAGAGTTTTCATAAGCATAAAAGCGTAGTTCGTCTAATTCATGTAATTGAAACATCCGTTTTTCACCGGCTGCTATAAGATCTAGGTTACAATTTTTAAGTGCCCAGTATGCACGATGTTCTAATTCAAATGGTAGGTTGCATGCTTTACCATATATGAGTTTGTATGGTGTTGTTCCGGTTGGAGTTTTATAAGCAGTTCTGAATGCCCATAGAGCATCATCTAATTTCCTTGACCAGACAGCTGAATTTTCTTTAACTGTTTTTTCAAGTATTCTTTTAAGAGCTCTGTTAGTATTTTCAACTTGACCACTAGTTTGAGGGTGATATGATATAGAGAACCGATGGTTAACTCCATATCTTTTCATAGCTTTTTCCATTAACTTATTAAAAAAATGACTTCCTCTGTCGCTAATTAGGGCTTTGGGTATTCCAAATCGACAGAATAGTTTCTTAAGAAATGTTATAACAACTTTGGAATCATTAGTTTGAAGAGCTTGGGCTTCTGCCCACTTTGAGACATAGTCAACAACGACTAGGATATACTCGAATTTTGATGATTTAGGAAATGGTCCCATAAATTCTATACCCCAGATGCCAAAAATTTCACAGACTTGAATGTAATTCATAGGCATTTCATCTCTTTTGGAAATGTTTCCAGTTTTCTGACATGATTCGCAAAGGCGAACTAGAGTATGTGCTTCTTTTAGAATTGTGGGCCAATAGAATCCAGATTCGAATACTTTTTTAGCGGTAGCGTTAGCACCATAATGTCCACCGGTAGGTCCATGGTGACATTTATCAAGAATAGCACGAGTTTCAGGTCCAGAGACACATCTACGGATTATTCCATCTGGACAAATTTTGAATAAGTATGGTTCATCCCAAAAATATTTCTTTATATCTGAGAAGAATTTTCTTTTCTCTTGGTGAGTCATTCCTTTTCTTAGTATATCTCCTGCCAGATAGTTTGCAATGTCTGCGAACCAAGGCGTGTCCAGAGAACTAATTGAATTAAGGGTTTCGTCTGGAAAATTATCATTTATTTCTATTTCTATTTCTTCATCCTCATTTTCTAAACGAGACAAATGATCGGCGGCTACGTTTTCAACACCTTTCTTGTCTTTAATTTCTATATCGAATTCTTGCAAAACTAGAATCCAACGAATAAGACGTGGTTTAGCATCTTGCTTTTTAAACAGATATTTGAGAGCGGAATGATCTGTATAGACCACAGTTTTAGATAGAACTAGATATGCTCGAAATTTATCCAATGCAAACACAACGGCCATGAGTTCTTTTTCAGTAACCATGTAGTTTTGTTGAGCAGCATTGAGTGTTTACTAGCAAAGTAGATAGGATGGAAATGTCTACCATCTTTCTGTCCTAAGACAGCTCCGACGGCAAAATCACTTGCATCGCACATTAATTCAAATGGCAAGTTCCAATTTGGACTTATTATAATTGGCGTACAAGTGAGTTTTTCTTTGAGAGTTTCGAAAGCTTTTTGACATTTGTCATCGAATTCAAAGGTAATATCTTTTTCTAGAAGTTTAGTTAAAGGTCGAGTGATTTTTGAGAAATCTTTAATAAATCGTCGATAGAATCCGGCATGTCCTAAAAAGCTTCTAATGCCTTTCACATTAGTAGGTGGTGGAAGTTTCGAGATTACATCAATTTTTGCTTTGTCAACTTCAAACCCTGCTCCTGACACTTTATGTCCGAGCACAATACCTTCTTTGACCATGAAGTGACATTTTTCCCAATTAAGCACGAGACTTGTGTCTTCAAAACGTTGGAGCATTTTATCTAGATTACTTAGGCATTTATCGAAAGAATTTCCTAAGACTGAAAAATCATCCATGAAGACTTCCACGAATTCTTCAATCATATCATGAAATATTGCTATCATACACCTTTGAAAAGTAGCTGGTGCATTACATAAGCCAAAGGGCATACGTCGATACGCAAAGGTTCTGAAAGGACACGTGAATGTTGTTTTCTCTTGATCCATTTGATCGATTGGTATTTGGAAATATCCGGAGAATCCATCTAGAAAACAGAAATATCCATTTCCTGCTAGTCTTTCTAGCATTTGGTCCATGAATGGGAGAGGAAAATGATCTTTTGCTGTAGCTTCATTTAGTTTTCTGTAGTCAATACATATACGCCAACCAGCGACAGTTCTAGTTGTGACAAGTTCATCATTTTCATTAGTTACTACTGTTATACCACCTTTCTTGGGTACACAATGAATAGGACTTACCCATGGGCTATCTGCTATAGGGTAGATGATTCCTGAGTCAAGGAGTTTGATAACTTCCTTCTTGACAACTTCTTTCATATTCGGATTGAGTCTTCTTTGCTTTTGAACCACTGGTTTCTTATCATCCATTAACTGAATTTTGTGTTTACAGAAGGATGAACAAATCCCAGGTATGTCACTAGTTTTCCAAGAAAAGGCTCTTTTGTGGTTTTTGAGAACTGAAATTAATTTTCCTTTTTTTTCTTTCAGAGAGTTTAGATGAAATTATGACTGGAAGTAACGATTCTCCTTCCAAGTAAGCATATTCCAAATGGTCTGGTAATGGTTTGAGTACGAGATCAGAAGGTGGTTCTTCGATAGAATTTTTAAGTCTAAGCTCATTGTCAGTGTTTATTTTTTCAAATGATAATTCTTCTTCATTTTCTTCCTCGTCATCGGAACTTTCATTTTTGTCTTCGAGAGTCATAGCCATGAATTGATCATATTCAGCCAAGACTTCGTGTTCAAGAAGTGTTCCATCGACTAAGTATAGTGATTGATTAAATTCATTTAGTAGTTCATCGAAATCTTTTTCAAGAATTTCATCGATAACATTAATTCTAAAGCATGTGTCATCGCTAGAGTAAGGATGTTTCATAGCCTTATCTATGGAGAAAATCATTCTTTCTTTTCCAACTCCAAGATTGAGTTGTTTTTATTTAACTCGAATCATAGCATCGGCTGTGTGGAGAAAAGGTCTTCCTAAGATTAGGGGTACTTTGCTGTCTTCTTCCATTTCTAGGATAACGAAATTAACTGGGAAGGTGAATTTGCCAACTTCAAAAACTTTGATGTGTAAGGAAAGCTTTAAATTTATAATACTAGTTTCACCGATTTTAAGAAACCAAACACACGGGTAAAGTATAATCCCCGTTGGTAGTATTAGTTTTAAGGTAAGACCAGGTCGTATCCACAGGGACTTAGTTCGTTCAGATTAAGTATTGTAATTGGGAAAAGTAAACAAGTAACGATTATAGGAAATAAAAGGAATTCAAATATTAAGACAAATAATTGCTTGGATAGCTTAGATAATCTAGTGACAATGTTTATGTTTGATCTCAGTTAGATAAATGAGCACAACTTATAAGAAAGCTATTTCGTCAAAAGAGCAATTTCATAACTCGTAGGTTCAATTCAAGATTCATATCTACCCATTAAGTGATTTCTCTCGAAATAGTATTTCATATCAAGTCTAGATTATTATTGATTCTTCTAAGTGGATTTCTCCTTTCAAAGACAAGTAACGCAGACAAGTTCCTAGAATTGCGTTTAACACGTTGGTTCTTTCGACCTATCCCAACATATTATATTTAACCAGTTTCAATAAACAAACGTAATAAGACTAGAAATGAAATAGATCACAATATAAACTCAAAATTGGTAGAGATCAAAACATAATCATAAGTCGCTTTATTATATTCACATATCCAAGCAATCACAAGAGGTTTAGCCTCTCATGGCTAATGAGTTCATAATAACAGAAGTGAGTAGATGATAAACAAGAGACATACAGATTGGATTGATCAAATGATTACACAAGTGTCACAAGTAACCAAGAATTCGACACCAACAAGTATATGACACCCCTTATTCTGATTCGTTCACCCCCGTAACTTGGCTCTGGATGACGTACTACTTCGAACTTAACTTTGTGAAATTGATTATAGAGTGGAGAGTTCAAATGCTTGCAAATGATCTCTATTTATAGGCAATCTGATAGGCGAAGTACGACGTACTTAGTTTCTGAGTGCGACGCACTTTCTTATTTTCTTGGCGGCAAAGCTTCATAAATGCAGAGGAAGTACGGCGCACATAGTTTGCAAGACCGGAACACTTTTATTTATTTGACTTCCTTTGACCGAGAGGTAAGTGCGGCACATTTATTTGTAAAACCCGCGCACTTGGCTTGCATTAAAAGCTAATCATGGAAGACTTCATTATTTATTCACTTCAAGTGGCGAAATAGTAGATTTTTAGGTGTTTCATGCTCAGACCATCCAAGAGTGAACCTGCATTCATTTTATGCTATTAAGTACCAAAAGTTCACATAAAATGATCATAAAACATATAGAATAGGGATGAGCATATCGAACCGATTCCCGTAACCGAACCGGAACCGTACCGAAACCGTACCGGGTCCCGATATATGGTACGGTACCGGGACTACTAAATAAGGCACAAAAAAAATCGGGACCTTTCGGGTTCGGGACGGGACTTATTCGGGAAATCCCGATTGGGTACCAGAATTAGAATAGTCCGTGTTTTTTAGGGAATTGTATCCAAAAACCCATTTGTTCCATGTAACAGCAGACATAAGGGCAAACCAAAGGTAAAAAAAAAGCTACTGTTACTAACAAGTAACAACAGCGGCTCTTTCACAAAATCTTCGAAAAATTTAAACCCTAATTTATTATCAATCACATAAGTCATCTCAATCTTTATCATTGGAAAACTATGGATGTATGTTTAATATTTATGTTTAATCTTAATCATTCGAATGGGTGCTTCCATGTTTCTACATTCGATATCAGTGATTATATCAATGATTATTATATCATTCGATGTCACTATATCAGTATTATATCATTCGTAGAAACAAACATCTACACACTTTTGTAACAATACAATACAACACAATAAAAGTTTTTTTTTTTTTTTTTTTTTTTTTTTTTTTAAATAAAAAAAAACAATACAAGTTTTAAATATCATTCAAGTTTAACAAAAAACGAGAATAACCCGATACGTACCGATTTCCCGGTACCGTGTCCCGGAACCGGTATCGGTACCGGAATCCCGTTCGGTACGGGATCGGTACACACCTTTCATGCCCGGAAAAAATACGGGAGCATCAATTCAGGACAGGATCGGGACGGGATTGTTCCCGAGCTCATCCTTAATATAGAATAATGCTCAAGAAATATGTATAATTAGAGCGTTATCAGTTACGTTGAAGACACAAACACGGCGGTCTAGTTAAGTAATGATACTACACCGTTAGAAGATTTACCCCATGAAGTGAAGACTACACTGTAGCAAGCTACTGAGCTACGGCGTAACATAGATTACCAAATGCTACACCGTAGTTAGTGATTGGACTACGGCGTAATGTTGAAAATATAAGCCTTACGCCCGTAGTTAGTAATTGGACTATGGCGTAAGAAAGATTTAATGAAGGCTACGCCCGTAACAAGTCATTGAGTTACGGCGTAGGTATGTTTCTATAAAGGCTACGGCGTAGCACTCCAACCAGTTACGCCGTAGTGATTATTACAAGGATTACGGCGTAGTCCTACCATACGACTACGCCGTAACAAAGACGAGCCCTATAAATACCAAAGGAAATTCGTCTACAATTTGTCAAGTTCCTCTCCCCTAAACCTGCACTAGGGTTTGGGGAGAATGACCCAGAAGAAGAGTGAAGACCACGAAGGCTAGAGAGATGGTGTATAATTAGACTAGGAACCACCTAGTCTAACACATGTTCGAATTCTATTTTGTTTTGCATTCATGAATTCTCTTTATTAAGATTTGGATTTAGTTTATTATTCATATTTGTCTGTGTAGACGTTATCTTAGCTTGTATGTTATTCTTTCTATTCGGTAATATATAAGCTTGGTTGAATTTATTCAGTCTAGGTGAATTAACCCTAGGACCCTAGACTAGTAGGTTGTGGGGATTGGTAATGTTGGGTTATAAAGTCAACGTACTGCTGAAGGTCAAAATACTGCTCTTAATGAAGAAAGTCAAAGTACTGCTTAATGAAAAAAAGTCAAAGTACTGCTCGTCAAAATGCTGTTCATATAAAGGACTAACATGCAAATCGTTTAAGGATTATTATGTAATTCTAGAATATTCTTAGATTAGAATTAGTTTACTTGTCGTTCAAGTATTGTATACTGACTAGGGTTTTCCTTATGCCTATAAAAGGACCCCTAGGTTGGCATTAGAGATATACATGCAAGTTCAATATTAGAGTTATTTAGCGATTAGGGTTGTTAGTGAATATGTAATATAATCAGGTTCAAAGTTTGGTTTTAATATAATCGTTGAAGTTCAAAGTTATTTTTCTTATCTTTGTTGAAGTAGATTCCGCATACTTAACAGAGTTATATCAGTGTTTCATTGTTAGTAGTTTAGGATTTATCTAAGATTACTAAACCTTTACAAGCTACATAGTTAGTTTGGTCAGAGTATATCGATCCAACAAGTGGTATCAGAGCTTGTGTGGAGACACTGATTAAGAAGAACCCTTAAAACCGAATTTACAACAAACCCTAAATAATGACGACTGAAGTTACACCAATCCCATCCATCACCTCACTCAGGATTCCAATCATCAAGAAGGGAGAATATGATCTCTGGAGCATGAAGATGAGATAGTACCTTGCTATTAAAGACCATACTCTATGGGATGTAATTGTCAATGGTAATGTTGTTCTTGAAGAACCTACAGCAGTTGAAGGACAACCTAAACCACCTATGCCAACCTTGCCAGCAGCTACAAAGAGGAATCAAGACAAGGCTCTCAACATACTGTTGTCTGCTATTCCTGATGGTCACCTACTCAAGTTTCATGATGCTAAGGATGCAAAACAATTATGGGCTGCTATCAAGACAAGATTTGGAGGTAATGATGCTTCAAAGAAGATGCATAGGAATTTATTGAAACAACAGTTTGAAACTTTCACTGTTGGTGAAAGAGAAGGTCTTGATGCTGCATATGACAGATTTCAAAATGTTCTTAGTATGCTAGAGTTATATGGTGCAGAAGTATCCTTTGAAGATGCTAACTTGAAGTTCTTAAGGAGTTTGCCATCTGTATGGCATGTGGTTGCTACTATGATTCGAGGACAACCAGGTTTGGATTCCATGGACTTTGATGATCTCTACAACAATCTGAAGGTGTATGAGCATGAGATCAATGGTCATACAAGTTCAAGTTCTCATCAGAAAACTCCACACATTGCTTTTGTGTCTTCTGAAAACAGGAGCAGTATTTCCACTAAAAGTACTGCTTATCCTATTCAAAGTACTGTTAGTGCTAAACAGAACCCTTACACGACCATGATTACCACCTCTTCATCACCATCCAACAACACCAACTTTGATGATGTTGTATGTTCCTTCTTTGCTCAACAAGCCACTTTACCTGTTACCTATCAAGAAGAGTTGATGCAAATTGATGAAGATGCTCTGGAAGAAACTGACATCAGATGGCAAGTTGCCATGATCACTGCAAGGATCAAGAAGTTCATCAACAAAACAGGCAGAGGTATTGCTTTCATAGCTAAACAGTGTATAGCTTTTGACAAGTCCAAGATTGAATGCTTTAATTGTCTTAAGCCTGGACACTTTGCAAGAGAATGCAAGTTTGCTAAATATCAGGCAAACAGAACTATTGAGCAACCCAAGGTTGAAAGAAAAGAAGTTCCAGTTGCTGACCCAAAACCAACAGCATTGGTGGCTCAAGAAACCCTATCAGAGATTGATTGGGGCAATGAATTTGATGATGAACCAGTCACCAACTGTACTGTTGCATTGGAAGATTGGAGCACAGCTTTTGATGAAGAACCCGGATTTGCTGCTTTGGAATCAAGAGATGGTCTTGGAAGCTTTGATTGGAGCATGGAGAGTGAAGAAGAATCTGTTCAGTTTGCTATGGTAGTCACTTCACCAAGTTCATCCACTATCTCTGAGGTATGCTCTAAGTGTAGTAATCTTTATCAAAAGTTACTTAAAGAATATGGGACTGAAAGAGATAATTGTAGAAAGGCTAGGTCTGAGGTAGCTGGCTATCAATTGACTTTAGAGTCAATGGAAGCCAAAATAATCACTCATGAAAATAATGAAATGGCTTGGGCAGAAAAATATGAAAAACAAGACTATCAATTAAAATTGAGTGAATCGAAGTTAGGATGTAAAGTTTCTGAGGTTGAAAAGCTCACTAAACAAAGGGATGATTTGTTAGAAAAACTTGCTAGTTGGAAAGAGTCTGGTCTTTCACATGTTAGTTTTGTAGAAAAACAAAGAAGAGCAAACCTTAAAACTGGATTAGGTTATGGAATTTAGTATGATAGTTCAGAAGAGAGTCCCACTAGTGATAAGGAACAACTTAATTCAGAGGTAACTTCAACTAGTAATGAAGAATTCATTGGCTTAGATGAAAACACATCTAGTGATGAGGAATTAATTAGTCAAACACCTCCTGAATTTAAGAAAAACAAGGGATATAATGAAGTACCTCCACCCACTGGTACCCTTCAACCACCTAGGACAAATGTTTCTTGTTTTGGGGTAGACAACCTAGAATTCAGGAAAAAGCTTATTGGTCAATCTAATTCTAGTCCATCTAGCTCTGAATCCTTAAAAGAAACAGTTGAGAAACCTAAGGTTGAGAATAAAAAGAGTAATGTTAATGGTTCAGGGTGTATTCATAATGATCAAAAGTTTTCTAAAGTTTTTTCAAAACAAGCAGTACCTCCAAACTCTTCTCAAAGTACTGCTAAATATTCAACAATACCTTCAAGAAGTGCTTTTCAAAATACTGCTAATTTTAGAAAATCTTTTTCACCAAAAAGTCAAGAAATTTTTGGTTATAGAACTCAAGGAAGAGGATTTGGGAATATGGATAAAAAGCTATGTTATGTATGCTACAGTTCTCATCATTTGATTAAGGACTGTGACTTTCACTCATAATACTTAAGTAAATTCCCTAAGAACAAATCTGCAAACCCTAAGCTAAAGGAGAACAAACCAGCTTGGAATTACTCAAATAGGGTTAACCATAGTAATTTCTCAAAAGACTATAGGTACCCTCACCAGAAAAGACCTTTCTCCAAACCACCAGTACCCTCAGGCAACACTTTTCAAGGTACTGGTAAGTCAAAAGCAGTACCTTCTCAAAGTACTGCTAGGTTTTCACCCAATCAAGGTAATTCTAATG
The DNA here is from genome assembly GCA_014162995.1 of Artemisia annua. Taxonomy (NCBI): domain Eukaryota; kingdom Viridiplantae; phylum Streptophyta; class Magnoliopsida; order Asterales; family Asteraceae; genus Artemisia; species Artemisia annua. The sequence continues at coordinate 12,085 of LBNU01037170.1, read as the reverse complement.
TAAGACCAAGGAGATCCAATTACTATCAATCTAGATGGACTTACACCTCCAATAGAGTACCTAGATCAAAGAAATCAAAACAAAATGTTAAAACCAACTGGGTTAAGAAAGAAAGTACTGATGGGGGGCAAACAGTACTTTCACCAAGTAAGGGTGACAAAGAGAGTTTTGTTGAAAAAGAGAATTTTGATGAAAAAGAGAGTGTTGTTGAAGAAGCTTCATCACCCTTCTTTAGTTGCTTCTCCTTTTTTCATCGAGATTGGGTTTATAAATAATAAATATAGATATATATATATAAAATAATAAGCTAAGGGGGCTAGGGAATCAAGCGCCCGTAAGCGCGCGCGGGACACCCCGCTGGCTGTATGGGCGGGTTGTCCCTCGCTGCTGCGTTTTGTTAGGCTATGGATTAGAGGAACAAATGTAGTTGAATGGAACAGCAGGCGGGTTACACGTTCCATTCCAAAGTTTCCGAATTAGCTTTAGAGATTGAGCAAGTGTAAAAAGTATAGAGTGATCTGGTTTGCGCGGCTTTCGGGTTATGTCAAAACCAACACAGATTTTGGGACCACAAACAATAATTCTTGACCATGTTTTCAAAAACAGTGGAGATTACATACTTAAAGAATTTAAGTATGTCACTTCACAAGGGGAACACAAGTCAGTAATGGCTTGGGTTCCTAAAAGAAACTAATATTTTTCATCTTTTATGCAGGGCAACCCAGAGGAGGAGCTTCAAGATCATCTCATTATTGATAGTGGTTGCTCTGGTAGCATGACAGGAGACAAGGAGATTCTGTCAGATTTTAAGGCTTATTTTGGAGGAAGAGTTTCTTTTGGGAATGATCCAGATGAAGGAAGAATTACTGGCAAAGGAACCATCAAGACAGGATGCATTGATTTTGAGAATCTTAGATATGTGAAGGAGCTCAAGTTCAACCTTTTGTCAGTCTCTCAGATTTGTGACAAGAAGTATCCTATGTTATTCGCTGACACAGAATGTTTAATTCTCTCTCCTGAGTTCAAGTTTGTTGATGATCACTTGGTAACACTGAGAATACCAAGAACCAATGATGTGTACAGTTTAGATTTGAAGAATATCAATTCTTCTGGAAGAGCAACTTGTTTAGTAGCAAAGGCAACACTTGAAGAGGCACATCTATGGCATAGAAGATTAGGACATGTGAACTTCAAGAATATCAACAAGTTGGTTAAAGGCAATCTAGTTAGAGGTTTACCATCTAAAACATTCAAGTCAGATCACTCATGTTTGGCTTGCAAGAAGGGTCAACAACATAAAGCTTCATGTAGGAAGCTTGAGGAGAGAACTGTTAGAGAACCTTTGGAGTTGTTGCACATGGATCTGTTTGGACCTGTTTCTGTTGAAAGCTTAAACAAGAAGAAGTATTGCTTAGTCATCACAGATGATTGCAACAGATTTAGTTGGGTCTTTTTCTTGGGATTTAAGGATGAAACTTTTGATGCTATTCATGATCTTATAATAGCTCTTGAAAATCAGTTAAGACTCAAAGTCAGATCCATTAGATGTGATAATGGGACTAAATTCAAAAACAAGCTTATGGATGAATTTTGTGCCAAGAAAGGAATCAAGAGGGAGTTTAGTATTGCTAGAACTCCTCAATAGAATGGTGTTGCAGAAAGGAAGAACAGAACATTGATAGAAGCAGCAAGAACAATGCTTGCAGATTCTTTACTACCTATTCAATTTTTGGCTGAAGCTGTAAGTGCTGCTTGTTATGTGTTGAATAGAGTGTCTATCACTAAACCACAGATGAAGACACCATAAGGAAACCAAGTATTAGTTTTATGAAACCTTTTGGCTGTCCTCTGACTATTCTAAAAACCATTGATAATCTGGGAAAATTTGATGGCAAATCAGATGAAGGCTACCTATTGGGTTACTGTACCAATAGTTAAGGATTTCGAGTGTATAACAAGGCTACAAGGAAGGTTCAAGACTGTCTTCATGTGTAGTTCCTTGAAGATCAAGCAAATCAAAAAGGTAAAGGTCCTGATTGGATGTTTGACCTTGATATTTTGACTCCTTCTATGAATTATGTACCTGTTAGAGAAGAAAATCAGGTTGTTCATTCAGAGGAAGAAGATTCACAGTACATTGTTCATGGAGTCAATGTTAGCCTTAAAGATGTTTCTGATGAAGAACCCATAACCATTGCAAAGGAACAAAGTACTGTTGAACCACCTTCCATAGTCTCTGATGAAGATCAAGCTATTCAAGATGAACTTAATAGGATGTTTTTCAAGAAACATTAGCAAAATCCTATGAAGATGATCAAAGAAGAGCCTATGAAGCAGAGAAGCAAAAGGGAAAGTCTACAAATTACTCTCACAGTACTTTGGATCGCAGTACTTTGGATCAAAGTACTGCTGCTCAATTTGAAAGTACTTCTGGTGGATTAGGTTCAACCAATTGGACCAACACTGATGATTTTAATGGTTCATCCATGCCTGCTTTTGAAGAATCAGATGATGAGTTGCAAGATGAAGGCATCTTCTCACAACAAGGTCCTGATTACACAAATTTGGAAGATGATCTTGCAGTTCCAACAACTCATACTTCAAGAGTTCATAAGAATCATCCTGCTAGTAAAATCATTGGATCTCCCACTTCAGGAGTCATCACAAGATCCAAAGCTAAGCGTATCACTAAGCCACATAATGCTTTACTTAGCTTTGTTTATAAACAAAACAGGATGAATCATAAGGATCAACAAACATGCCTGTTTGCTTGCTTTATTGTTGGGTTTATTGATTTGATGATACAAAACAAGAAAGAATGAAACATGAAGGACCTGAGTGCAAAAGCTAGAAATATACAAAAGGTTGAAGATCCTGGAAGATATTCTCATGTTGAAACGATTTACTTTATTGTTATCTTCCTTTGTAAGTCTTGGACTCCTTATTCTATAAAAGGAGGACCAGACATTAGGGTTTACATAAGTCTTCCACAATGTAATTTACAGAAAGGGGTGTGTGTGTGTCTAGGGCGTATGTCTTGTAAACGCCTAGACTAGAGTTAGTTGTTCGATATCTTCAAGATCTGAGGTGTCTTAGATCCCTGTTACAGTTAGGTAACACGTTATTATTCTGATCAAATAATAATTGGAGGTGATGATGGTGAAAAACTTTGTGTCAATAACAATTGATTTGTTCTTATTCCGCTGCATATTATATTCATTGTTATTGTTAAACCCTAAGGCTCAAAACGATCCAAGAAACTATTATTACCAATGTTCTTAGTTTCAACATTTATTTCTCAAGAAGAACCCAAGACAATATCACAAGCATTAGCTAAAGAGAGTTGGGTTGAAGCCATGTAAGAAGAACTTCTTCAATTCAAACTTCAGGATGTTTGGGTATTATGTGATTTACCAGATGGACAGAAAATAATTGGTACAAGATGGGTTTTCAGAGTTAAAAGAGATGAAAGAGGTAATGTCATCAAGAACAAAGCAAGATTGGTTGCACAAGGATATAGACAAGAAGAAGGAGTGGACTATGATGAAGTGTTTGCTCCTGTAGCAAGGATTGAAGCAATAAGATTATTTCTTGCTTTTGCTTCTTATATGGGATTTCCTGTTCATCAAATGGATGTCAAAAGTGCCTTTCTTTATGGCAAAATTACAAAGGAAGTTTATGTTAAACAACCTCCTGGTTTTGAGGATCCTGAACATCCAAACAAAGTCTACAAAGTTATCAAAGCACTGTATGGCCTTCATCAAGCTCCCAGAGCTTGGTATGAAAGACTCTCCACTTTTCTATTGCAACATGGTTACAGAAGAGGTGCCATTGATACGACTTTGTTTATCAAAAGAGATAAAAAAGATATTATGCTTGTTCAAGTTTATGTGGATGATATTATTTTTGGAGCTACAAAACAGTCAATGGTGAAAGAATTTGAGATGCTTATGCAAAATGAGTTTCAAATGAGTTCCATTGGCGAATTAACTTTCTTTTTGGTGCTTCAAGTTAAACAATCAAGTACTGGAATTTTCATTATTCATGATAAGTATGTCACTGACATCCTTAAAAAGTTTAACTTAAGTACTATGAAGCCAGTTACCACACCCATTAAAGCTTCAAACTCTTTAGGAAAAGATGAAGATGGAGCAGCTGTGGATGTCAAGCTTTACTGATCAATGATTGGTTGTCTTATGTACTTAACTGCATCTAGACCTGACATTGTTTGCTGTATGCTTATGTGCCAGATATCAGGTCACACCCAAGGTCTCTCATATGAATGCAGTCAAGAGGATTTTTAGTTATCTCAAGCACCAACCTAAGTTAGGGTTGTGGTATCCTAAGGATTCACCTTTTCACTTGGAAGCTTTTTCAGACAGTGATTATGCAGGAGATAATTATGATAGAAGATCAACCACTGGAGGATGCCAATATCTTGGAAGAAAATTAGTTTCATGGCAATGTAAGAAACAAACAATTGCAGCAACATCATCCACTGAAGCAGAATATGTTGCTGCTGCCAGCTGTTGTGGACAAGTACTATGGATGCAGAATCAACTCTTGGATTATGGATTCAATTTCAAGAATACTCCTATCAACATTGACAATGAGAGTACAATTTTCATTGTGAAGAATCCTGTTTATCATTCCAAGACCAAGCACATTCAGATTAGGCATCACTTTATTCGTGATTGTTATGAGCATAGGCTCATTAATGTTGTCAAGTCCACACAGATGACAATGTAGCTGATCTACTCACAAAGGGATTTGATGTTTCAAGATTCAAACATTTAGTGGTGAGTATTGGTATGATTAATTATTAAGCTACATTTAAGGGGAGGACTTAATTTAGTTTAGTTTAGTCCTATGCATTGTTTGAGGGGAGGCAACACAATGCTCTTTGCTGTTTTTGCATTTGTATCTATTTGTGGTAAAGAGAATGGAAAGTACTGCTTGCAATTTACTGGAAAGTACTGCTTTGGAAAGTACTGCTTTGTAAAGTACTACTTACGTGGAAAGTATTGTTACGTGGAAAGTACTGTTCCAACGGTCAAAAATATGGGGTAAAAGTCAATTCGTTTGCTATGGAAGGGATAAATGCCAAAAATAATGGTATACGCATTTATTGGGCTTTGATTTTTTAAATCTTACCCATAAAAAACTACCCCTATCGATTTTTACTCTCATCTTTATACTTATCCATCCATCCATTCTTCCACCACCTTTCTCATCAAATCCACCCTCGCCGATCTATTAACTCTTCTACAAACAACCAATGGCTAATCGTACAACCTGTAGTAAGCACAACATGATTGCTAATCTTGACAAGACTTCATCGAATGTTGATTTTCATGCTATTATTGATTTCCTAACTGGGTCTTCAATCAATTATGCTATATTGGTCAACGCTGACATTATTGGACCATGGATTCAACAATTTTAGGCTACTGCTACATCTGGTTGGGAGGAACCTGATGTCTCTTTAACTCAAGCTAAGGTTGCTGGAAAGACAATTAGGATTACTGAGGCTACAATAAGGGAGGCTTTATTGTTTCATGATGAAGAAGGTAATGTTAGATTTGATAAACAAGTATTATGGGATACACTCAGAGATATAGGGTATGAAGGTTCTCTCACTAAACTTACTTTTCAGAAGCCTTTATTCAGTCCTCATTGGAAGTATCTTATTCATGTTTTACTTCATTGCTTAAGTTCCAAAAGTACTGCCTGGAATGAGTTCAGTCAAACAATAGCTTCTGCATTAGTGAGATTAGCTACCAATCAACCTTTCAATTTCTCATTTATGATTCTTGATGGTATGCACAACAATATCAAAAATGGTTCACCATTTTTGATGTATCCCAGATTTGTTCAATTATTTTTGAACAAACAGCTTGAGGGTGTCCCTAAACCTCCAAGCTTTTTGCCTGCTATAGTTCTTCCTAACAAGGTGTTCACATTCATGGCTACAAAGAGTGCAAAATTCTCTGGGAGAAATACACATTTAACTGCTCATATTTTGGAAATCACACAGGCTGTTAGGGATGCAGCACAAGATGATTCACATCATGATACTGAGCATTCAGATTCAGCTAATACTCCATCCCAGGCTCATGACTCTTCTCAACATACTGAGCATTCCCATTCAAGGGAAGGACCTGTTTCTCAACATACTGCTCCTTCAATGGATCAAGAACCTGCTCAACATATTGCTTCATCACCAGCTCATGAATCTTCTCAACATACTGCTTCCAAGGAAAGTACTGCTTCTCTGCAAGGTACTGCCAATGACAATTCAGAGCAAGGTGAGAATCAACCACCATCTCCCAATGATTATACTTCCACAGATGGGTCTCAAACATCTGGAGGAGATGAGGGAGTTATAGCTAATGAGGGAGTGCTGGACAATTATGCTCTGACCAGGGAATTGAGGAGGTTGAAGAAAGCTTATGATAATCAAGCTGCAGCAATGTTGAAGTTGAAGAATAAGTTCAAGAGATTGAAGAGCTTTGTATGGCCACTAGTTTACCATCACAAATTGTGGGTGAAATCACAGAGGAAGAGTGGTCAGAAACCTAAGCCTAAGAAAAGGAAGCTCAAGAAGCATTCTTCATTCACATTGTGGAGGAATTTGGAAGATGAAAATATGAATGAAGATGCTGAACTTAATAAAGATCCAGATGCTGAAATTCATAAGGATTTAGATGCTGAACCTGAAGGGAATTTGAATGAAGATGCTGCACCTCATGAAGATGCTCACTATGATGATACAGTTACACCACTTTTTGAAGATGTTGTTCCTCAAAATACTGTTGAGAGAAAAAGTGATGAAACTGAGCAGATAAATCTTCAAGATGACAATGTTGTTATTCATAGTGGAGATACAGAAGAGATGTATTTAGAAGGTAGTGGTCAAAATACTCTTCTTCAAGGTGCTGCTGAACAAGGTATTGGTGCTCAAGGTACTGTGGCTCAAAGTACTGTCAGGCCATATCTGATTACACCAAGGACTTTGGATTTTAATGAAGAAGTTGGTCCTTCAAATCCAATTCATTAAGAGGAACATAGTGATGATGAGACCATTGCACATATGTTGCTCAACATGTCAAGACCTAGAGGTATTACTATTCCTGGAGTTGAACAATCTCAAAGCTTACAACCTTCTTCTCAGCCTACTCAAGAGGTAGATCCAAAAGATAAAGGAAAAGGAATCTTGGTAGAATCAAAGAAAAAGAAGAAGAAGAAGAAGCTTACTTTAGCAGATTTAAGAGCAAGTGAGGTTGCTAAAAATGAAGAAGCTGCTAGAATGTGGCAGGCTAAGTATGATGCTGCATTAGAAAAAGAAAAGGAGATAGTTGTTCAACCAAGTAAACCAAAATCAAATGCTCAAGAAAGAAATGCAATGATGAGCTATTTGAAGGGTCATGGATACAAAGGTTTACAAAGGTTAAAATATCAAGAGATGAAAGATTTATATGATGCTGTTAGAGAGTCTTATCAAAAAGAGCTTGATAGTATTATTCCATTTGACTCTGAAAAACATCAGCAGATCAAGGATGCAAGAAAAGATAAAAGAAAAAGGACAACAACTGAAGAACAGCCATCAAAGAAGTTCAAAGATACAGTTGAATTGAGAACAGATACAGTTGATGAACTGAGGAATTATTTAAGAGTTGTTGATTTTGAGCATCCAAAATCAAAAGAAGATGCTGAGGCAAAGTCTAAGATTTCTACATTGGAAGTTGTAGAATCAAAAGAAGATGGAGATTATCTTGTTTTTCATAGAGAAGATGAAAGTTTTAGAGCATTCAACTTGTTGTGGGACATACTGCATTTGATAGACAGAGAAGATTTACTTCACCTGCATCAACAAGTACAAGCTTATTTTGAACACATTCCACCAAGAGGAGTGGGTTTTGTAACACCCCAACCCGACGAGGGTAAAAGTGTCACAATAAATGGTGTCATATCAGAAACATTAAATGACAAAATAACGGAAGTCTTACAGAAATAATCCAAAAGTAAGTCAACATGACTTAACAAAACATAAGTTCCAAACGGAAGAGATAACCAACAGAAATTACATAAGTTCCAAACCAAAGCAAATGGAAATAACATAGTCTAAAGAGTTCAAAAGATCCAAGCTAAAAGATCTAAGGATAGTCCACACTCAGCACTCAATCCCATAGCAACCCCAGTTCTTAGCTTAAGTACCTGCCGCGGAAGAAAAGAAAACGCGGCTGAGCTTAAAAAGCCCAGTGAACAGATATATAAACAAAGTAATATGAAACAGAAAAGAAAGACAGAATATGTTGCATTGGATAAGTATCATAAAGGTGTAACATGGTTAGAATATAAAGGTAAAGTTGAATAAGGTAGAAATAAATGTAGAGGTTAAGTGTAACGGTAAATGTAAGGATTAAATATAAGTTAAGTGTAAAAGTAAATATAAAGGTACCAGATAAAGTTTAAGTTTAGGTTTCATATTCAGTATTTCAACCACGTGCCCAGAACAGATCAGATAATATCAGTAGCAGCCTCATATGCAATCCAGAGGGGAGGCCTCAGAATATCAGATGTAAACAGAGGGGTGACCTCAATGGGTTGTGAAGGACGTGTATTGCACACACAGCCGCATTCACCAGATAACAGATAATAATAACAGATAACAGATAACAGATAACAGACCTAGGATGCATCCATTCGCCCCTTACCCATTCACGTGCAGACCATAATCAAAGGGACGGTGTGAGAAATCACTCACCCACACATGAGTCATGTCACCGGTGCATCAATGACACGGACATGGAACCCCCATGCCTAGTGATAGCCCGGGTTTCATACTGAATGGGTCAATGTTTAATTTAAAAGGTTCAGATTACATATCAGAATTTAAATGTCCAGATAAAACAGAAGTTTAGATTATACAGATCATATCAGATATATATATATATATATATGTCAGATTTTATCAGATGAGCAGTTTCATAAATCAGAGGTTCAACTTTATAAAGGTTCATAAATCAGAAATTCATCCTTTAAAAGAGTTTATAATCAGAAGTTCATCCTTTGAAAAGGTTTATAAATCAGAAGTTCATCTTTTAAAAAGATTTAAGTTTCATAAGAATAAAAACAGGTTTTAATTACCAAGTTCAGACAACACAACAGGTATTCCGATAACAAGTTCACAAAGAAAAGGGAGCATAGCAGTGGCATAAGGAATCCTAAACAGATGAAAGATCAAAAGTAAAGAAAAGAAGTCATGAGAAACCTTTACTGAAAAGGTCAGAATATCTGTACCTTATTCAAAGCAAAGCAAACAAAGATAGATGGATCACAAGACACAAATTCACTCCCGCTTCACGGAACCTATACAAATTAAATACCAAGTGTTACCTTAAGTCCAATTGAATTAAGTTATTCATTTTAGTGTACTTTCTATTTTTAGTAATTTTCTATTATAGGCAGGTTTCCCGAATTAGTAATTTTCCATATTAGTAAGGTTTTCCCGAAATAATAATTTAATCTTTTAAGGTCAAAATGAACCATTAATAATATTTGAGGTTAAAAATGATCAATATAATAGTTTATGGTTGATTAATCAATTTAGTAAAGTTTAGGGTCTAAAATGTAAATTATCAAAATTAAATATTAAAAAGTCAAATTAAATTACTTTAAAGTTTATTTAATAAATTTATATTAAGATAATAATTTTAGACCCCGTCGTTATAATTTTATATAATTTATTAACGTACCCACGATGTTAAAATTTATGCCGCAACGGCTCAAGATTATTTTGAAAACAAACATGTCCAAGACACCCTCTTGTTAAATATGCCGAGACAAATACTTCTCTTGTTGTTTAAATAAGCCGCGACACACACCCTTTTATTAATTTCGAAACAAAACCAATCAGTGCCACATTTAGTTATTTTACGATTTGAAAACACTAGAACACAAGCATGCATGTACTCATACAATTTTTATTTATTTATTTATTTTTACGCATGCATATGACCCAGCATACATGGTTTCTCTTTTCACAATTTTTAACAGTAGCATGCATACGACACAAAATAAGCCAAGATACCCTTTTCTTTATATTATGCGACAAGAACACAATTTAATGGAAACAGCTTTTGCACCAACTCAGTAACACCAATATAGACCCCAAGATTTAACAAGATTTAAAACCATCCCATAAAATAATCATATATGTAAAGCACAAATAATTTCACATGCCATGATTTTACTCGAGACACTCCCATGACCAACAATTTTACTCTTTTATTTTTACAAAACACTTGGCAAAACTCTTTTTATCTCAAAACCAGTTTCGAAACATACACAAACATGTACAGCCGATTATAACACCTTATTGGTTAGATTTTGGGCTGAATGTGATTAGGTTTATTCCTCTTTTATTCAAACGAGAAAAGCATGATCAAAGCAGAATATAGGTTGTACAATATTAGGTTTACTTTACATGATTAATACACAAATATATAGGTCGATCTGTAGGGTGTTGCATTCGTTATTTTATGTGAAATAGCTATGATTTCATGTGAACTAATTTCGTATTACATGCATTCTTTTTAATCCGAATTAAACACAACACAACCAAGGATTACAAGCGTATTAAGGAGTATGACAGAAGCGAATTGAACAAGGTTTATTTGTGATACCTTTTGTGATGATCGAACTGAAGAAGAAACAAGGAATAAAGGACCCAAAACCAATCGAATACAAACCAAATCGAAACCCTTTTCAAACCAGGGCTACAGCGATCAAAACCAATCTCCTTACACCCTATTCACCTTGATTCGAATGAGAATGAGATGATACAAATTAACAGCCGCCTCCTTTTGTTTTAGGGTTTTGAATGTGTGAAAGTTTGTTGTAAAAGGAACCGTATGATTTGAAAAGTATAAGGAATGAGGAGCGTGTATTATAGTTGGCAAGGAGATCAACATTCCGAGATTTATGGGATATTTGACTTAGCTAGATGTTATCATCCTGGCATGAGTGAATGGGCCTAATTGTATGTATTCTTTCAATAGTTAAAGTCCAATGTATCAAGTGTTAGCATGAAACATGATTTCGGCCCAAAAGTATTTTATAAACGTGTGATTTGGTCTTATAGTATAGTCTTAGTATCTCAAGTTAAGTATTTAGTTCATTAGATTAAAGTGTAAGGTTTATTTATATTATGAATGTGTTAGGACTTAGTACTTTAGATTTTTGATTTTAGTGTTCCTGAAATTTCAAAGTTAGAGGGGTATTTTAGGTATTTCAAATGTTTGAGATTTTAGGGTTTTACAGGTTTAATCTTGCTGGGTGATCTTTCAACTCTCTGGGATACTGAAGAAACAAGCAAGGATGATCTCTGGAATAATCAAGAAGATTGGGAAATTACAAGCTGGAGATCCTTTGAATCAGCAGGAGTGCATGTATTGTAGTTAGAAGATGGTACCATGATTCATATGCTAGCAGAGAGAAGATATCCTCTTACAAGAGATCTTATGATCAGGATGCTAGATCATGGTATGGAAGTTGAACAAGAGAATGAAACAACTCTCATGGTAATTGAGTTGTTCATCAAATGGACAACTTTAGCAGATGATGATGCATGATTACTGGTATGGTCTTTATTATATATCTTTTGAATAATAAGTATTTTATTCAAAGTACTGCTAGACAAACAATACTTTATCAAAGTACTGCTTGTAGCATAAAAACCAGTAAAGTTCTTTAAACAAAACAGCAATTTTTTGTAATGTGCAAAACACTTTTTGAAGCACAAGATAACAGCAACAAATTGTTTTGAGTGACACATGGTGTTAGTACTTGTACTACACAACAAATGGTATTCAACTCACCATGTTTAATAAACAAGAAAAAGTTTGACTCATCATGAGGGTACGGCTCTGATGTGATTAACAAATCCGTTTTTAGTTGACAATTTACTAAAAATTGTATGGTTTTCAACTCACCATATCTGTGAAAGTGAAGAGTTGGATAGCCCACAATATAATGGCTTGTGGTATAGGCTATGGAAAATCCGTTTGGGAGCCAATCAAAA
>LBNU01037169.1:213544-231069 GCA_014162995.1 Artemisia annua | reverse complement strand
CCAACGGTAATTCCTCAAACCGTACCTTCAACAACAATCCTTCCAACAACTATGGTAGTACCAACAATTTTGAAGGATTGATGTCAAATTTTTTGGCATCTCAAGAAGCTCGTATAGCTAAATTCACATCCGAATTTAATCAACAGCAAGTAGAGATGACCAACAAAATTGACAACTTGTTGAAGGCTCTCAACAACCAAGTGCTATCACCTCCACATAAAGACGCTAGGAACACTAATAGCGGACCCGAAGTCAAAGACCCTTCTTCATCCAAACATGTCCACTTCGTCAACGTTGTGACCATTAGACCAATTGACAGGAGTGAGAATGATAACGAATCAAATGATGATGTTAAGGAATTAGAGGATGATAGGAAGGCTAAGGTTAGCGAAATAGAAGAAGTAGAGGAGGAAGATTACTTCAATAGGTTACCCACTAAGGAAGAGCGAGCATATCATAAGAATCTATTCGAAGACTCCGAGACCCCATACATCTTAGGTAACCCAATTTTCAAGGTGGGCGATCCTTCTAATCTCAATATACCATGCAACATCGGACATTTGCATATATGGAAAGCTTACATCGACTCTAGATCACCCATCAGCATCATGACTAGAGCCCAATACAACTTAATAATGAAAAGTCAACTAGGGTACAGAGTGTTCCCCGATAAGGGATGGATTAATAATTTCATAGGAAGAGTTAAAGGACTACCGGTTTATGTAGGGAATTTTACCTATGTCACCGACTTTGTGATTGTAGAAGATATACGCCCAATAGTAGACGCAAGTTTGACCCAAGTAGTTTTAGGCAGGTCAATTATCGAGGTCTCTAGAATGACTCATGAACCTTCCTTAGGGATAGTCACATTTTAGGATGAGACCGATGAGGTGAACTACCAAATGCCGTATAAGATAGAGCAATACCAACACTTGTCAAACGTTGAGAAGGAGCTCAAACAAGCGGTTTACTATAGGAATGATGAGGACAGACGTAGGGGAGTAGACTATGTCATGAAAAGGATTTTCGGTTTCTATAAGGATTGTTTGAACTTAGGGCCCGAATACAAAACCAGAAAAGAGTATGACTTAGGAACCGTGACCAACGACGAAGTCACGTAACGTACGGTGACTTTGAGTCTAGCTACAAGACTCGTAAATAAAGAAAAGCGCTTCTTGGGAGGCAACCCATGCTTTGTGTGTTTATTTGCTTTTATTTGTTTCCATATGTAAGTCATATTTCTTGTTATTGATTCATGCTTCAAAATAAATTGTGAAAATGCTTTATTTTGTTTTTAACTTCGTCTTAACTACATATAAAGGTATTTTGCAAAAGCTAAGTGTAAGGGAAATCTAAATCGGTTTATATAGAACGAATGAACATGAATCATAACAATGAAATTAGCATACATATTAGTACTTGTTTGAGTCAAATGCTTGTATCGAGTCATAATGAATTTTTGCAGGAATTCCAGGAAGTAAGATCTAGTTTTTCCAGAATTTTTCCCGGAAACTTAACATGAGAATTCTGTCAGAACTTTCTGACGGCGTCAGGGTTAACACCTGACGGCGTCAGGTTATAATTTTCTGCAATTTTTGAAAGTTTTGTATTTTTCCGGAAACCTAAAAAGTTTTGTCAATTCTTTAACTTATAATCTCCAGGAATTCTGCAAAATATTCATTCCACAAGCATTATATCTTATTATGTAGATTTTACCGCCGATTTTACGCGAGGTTGGCCTTTATCTTTTTCAGGTTAACAGGTTATTTTGGACAAGAAGACGTTTATTATTTCGGAAGGGAAGCTTTGAACGTTCGTCTATCTTGGAAGAAGATCTAACCATGTTACATCACTATCCACAACAAACGATTCAGGGGAGTATTTGATTTCATTCTTTCATCTTATTTACTTTTACGTCTTTTATTTGAACATTGGGGACAATGTTCGGTTTAAGTGTAAGGGGGGTAAATGAAAGCACCGTTGAGAATATACTTACGCTTGATGTTTTGCTTTGTTTGATAGTAAATTTGTAATAAAACCAAGAGAAATGTTTGTTAGGGCAATTTTAGCGCCAATTTAAAATTTTTTACAACATTTAGAAGTGAAACCTTGATCTTAATGAGCGTCTCATGGATAGGAAATTGTATGACTAGCACAAAACCGTACCACTAAAAAATTTTCCACCCCAAATATGTGAGGTTCGCCCCTAGAATTGGTAGGAAAAGCATCCATCTTTGGTGCTATGATGTGAGTACCGGTAGTATTTAGATTCTAGAACTTGCGTTAGGACCATCTCAAATCCACAAGTGAGACTACATTCGTGTAGTTAAGATTTACTACATGATAAGAGGCATTAGGATTAACCCATTGTTTTACACCCGTATATTTGTTATAATTACATTGACTTCATTGGTCAAGTAATTCTCCCACACCCTTTGCGTTGTATCCATTTTTGGTACACGATACCCCTAGTACACCCCTCCGAGCCTATCCTTTCGTTTCGACCTTTGAGCATCTTACTCAAAGTGAGAATTTGTTTACACCCCACTAAATGTACACCCAAATCGCCTTAGCCTACCTTGTATGCACCCACCTTTGGTGCATTATTGTGAAAACATTTGTTAAACCCTTAGTTAATTATCCGGTCAATTACATGGTTGCTAAGTTAAGTCATATCCTTGTACATATTGTTTTGGGACGATTGGGACTCATGGGTAAAGTACTAGTGTAATGAAGTAATGGGGAAGAACAACATTATTACCCCCATACGTGCTAAATATTTAAAAAGTACTCCAAGTTTTTCGATTATCTTAATTCGAGTCATTAGAATAGTGATTGTAAAGTTATGTAAAGATTCAAGTGTAAGGGGAATGCAAATCCCCTATGATGTATTATTTTGGATGGTAGGGCAAGAGTGTATGAAAAAAAAATCGAAAAATCAAGAAAAATACAAAAAAATATGAAAAAGAAAGAAGAAAAACATACGGACTACCATCCCGTTTCCTTTTATGTTCCTTTTTAGTTTTTGTTATTTCATTTTTAGACTAAGATTGAGTCGAGTCTTGACTTAAGCAACGATGTAGAGTGCATGTATTTGATCATGATAATTAACTCGCCACCACTAAAATACCCTTTATTCCAACCAAACCGTGTTATCATATCCCTACACCTTACGTTACAACCCTTTATAAAGCCCTCTTTGATAGTTTATCTTAGGTGCTTACGCCTAGTGGAGGAGTAATTGATCCTTTCCCAAGCCTATGGTAATCTATTTGCTATGACAGGTAGTGAGTGTTATTTTCCGTTTCCATTTATGAGATATAAACTTTATGACATTTGAGAGATGTGAGAATCCAAACACTATTTGTGAGGTGCTAGTGTATGATTTCCGTGCTTGTTATGATTAGGGTCTAATAACTATTTGTTGTAATTACTTTTATATTCGTGTTAAATGACCCCTAACTCATATTTTGATTGGAATAAAAGCTCATTTGCTTGAGGACAAGCAAATCTCAAGTGTAAGGGTATTTGATGAGACGAAAAGTGTTACGCTTTTAGGGGGTCATTTAAGCCCTAATTCGTATAAATGTGATCAAATATTGCCCTAAATCGTTCCTTTTGTCATTTTAGGTACTTTTGAGAGGAATTCTGGAAAACATGCATATTCGGACGTTTTTGGAGCATAAAAGTGAAGAAAACGACAAAGTCTCAAAAGATGAAGATTTACAACCTGACGGCGTCAGAAGTCACAAGGTGACGCCGTCAGAAAGCCTTGACAAAAGAGTGGAAACCAATTTTCAAATGACGGGCCAGAGGAAATTTTGGATTTAACACCTGACGCCGTCAGGTGTTAGGAAAAGTAGGCCGTCAGGAGTAAAGTTAAAGAGTGACGGCCCAGAAGGATTTATAAGGTGACGGCGTCAGAAGTGGATCTAGGCCATCCGAGAACCTTAATGGCGGCGAGCTGACGGCGTCAGGCCCTATAAGCTGACGCCGTCCGAACTTATTTTCTATATATATTTTCCAAATTTTCATTCATTATGTGTGGAACTTTGTGGAGAACTTTTAGGCAAAACCCTAAAGATGAATTTTCTGTTACTTTTAGGGTTTCCAACCCTTGTGCTTAATTAAAGATAAGTCTTCACTTTAATTCAATCAATATGTCTATGTGTTGGTTGTCTATCTATCTTGCTTATCTTTCAATTAACATGAGTAGCTAAATTCTCTAGTGTTTGCTTAGATCTAATGAAACCTAACTATTGATTATTGGTTGATTGGTGTGTGTTGTTGTTTGTTGGGATGATTGTTTCATCGATATTAGGCTCAAGAAAACTGGCCAACCTCCTTTATGGTAACGTGCTTGAACGTCTTGGGAAACATGTAGTCGAGGCATACTAGGCGATTAAGGTAGTATTTAACGCATGAGCCACTGTTTACAACCCCTATGGTTGTGCCGTGCATGGCATAGGGCGAGATAAGAGCTCATAGAATTGGAGAGATATGTATGCCACTCCATGAGTTATTAGGAATACACCCTTCATCCACACAAGTAACACACATATCAATTAACCGGTAAAAGATAGTTAGGGAGTAATGAAATCTAAATAAACACAATTTTCTCCATAATGTTTTCACAACCACAATAGTTTAGATATTTATTTATTTTAATTTTGCATAAGTAGTAAACTTGGGTTAGTTGATTAACAACTAATTCCACCCTTCTTCCAAAACCGAGATTTTAATTGCTTTCATAAAAATATAAAAATACAAAAAGAATCTTCCTTCCACCTTTAGACCTATTAGAGTAGCTTTTCTATCCTAACGAACACTATTCCCTATGAGAGAACGATCAATCCCTCGTACTTACCACTAACCTATACTACATCGGTCAGGTACACTGCCTGGTGGGGTTGTAAGCCTCTTGAGATCCCTCGAGAGGTAAAACCTGTTGTAAGGTCACAAAACCACGCATCACAGGTAGTAAGAGATATTTTCCGTTTTCATTTATGAGATATAATTCTATGACACTTGAGAGATGAGAGTATCCAAACACTATTTGTGAGGTGCTAGTGTATGACTTACGTGCTTATTATGATTAGGGTCGAATGACTACTTGTTGTAATTACTTTTATATTTGTGTTAAATGACCCCTAACTCATATTTTGATTGGAATAAAGCTTATTTGCTTGAGGACAAGCAAATCTCAAGTGTAAGGGTATTTGATGAGACGAAAAGTGTACCCGTTTTAAGGGGTCATTTAAGCCTTAATTCGAGTAAATGTGATCAAATATTGCCCTAAATCGTTCCTTTTGTCATTTTAGGTACTTTTGAGAAGAATTCTGGAAAACATGCATATTTGGACGTTTTTAGAGCATAAAAGTGAAGAAAACGATAAAGTCTCAAAAGAAGCTGGATTTCCTACCTGACGGCGTTAGAGTCACAAGGTGACGCCGTCAGCCAACGTTGACAAAGGAGTGAAATCAGATTACACTAGACGCCCTATGAAGAAAACAAGATGTTTACACCTGACGGCGTCAGCTGTTAGAGAATGTAGGCCGTCAGGTGTTAACTTAAAGAGTGACGGCCCAGAGCATAATAAAGGGTGACGGCGTCAGAAGTAAATCTAGGCCATCCGAGAACCCTAATGACGGCGAGCTGACGGCGTCAGAACCTATAACCTGACGTCGTCAGAATGTAAACTCTATATATATTTTCCTATTTTTCATTCATTAGTGGTCGAACTTTTGGTACAAGTTTGGGAAAAACCCTAAAGACGATTTTGGTTGTAATTTCAAGGGTTTTTCACCCTTGAAACCTTCATGTTCAATTAAAGATAAGTCCTCACTTAAATTAATCAATATGTCTATGTGTTGGTTAATTATATCTTATGCTTGTCTTTCAATTAACATGCTAGGCTAGACTTTTCTTGTGTTTGCTTAGATCTAATGAAACCTAACTATTAATTATTGGTTGATTGGTGTGTTATTACTTTGTTGGGATGAATGTTTCATCAATGTTAGGCTTAAGAAAAATGGCAATACTCCTATATGGTAACACGCTTGAACGTCTTAAGAAACATGTAACTAAGGCATACTAGGTTATTAAGGTAGTATTTAACGCATGAGCCACTGTTTACAATCCCTATGATTATGTGTACGCATAGTTGTAGGAGGAGATAAGAGCTCATAGAATTGGGGAGATATGTATGCCACTCCATGAATTGTTAAGGCATACACCTGTCATCCACGCAAGTAATACATACACCAATTAACCGGTAAAAGATAGTTAGGGAGTAAGGAAGTCTAAGTAAACACATTCGTTTCCATATAAGTTTTCACAACCACAATAGTTTAGTTATTTTATTTTTCTTGCAATTGTAGTTTTTGGGTTAGTTAACTAGCAACTAATTCCGCCCACTCCTCCAATACCCAAGATTTTACTTGCTTTCCATAAAATATAAAAATACAAAAATAATCTTCCTTCATCTTTAGACCTTTTAGAGTAGTTTTTCTATCCTAACGAACACTATTCCCTGTGAGAGAAAGATCAATCCCCCGTACTTACCACTACACTATACTACACCGACCAGGTACACTGCCTGGTGGGATTGCAAGCTTCTCAAGATCCCTTGAGAGGTAAAACCTGTTGCGTGGTGGCAATCCCACGTCCATAAACTTCATGTGACCGTTTTCGGAATCTAAGGGTAATAAGTATATTATGGTAGCCGTTGATTACGTATCAAAATAGGTCGAAGCACAAGCATTACCAACGAACGATAGCAAGGTAGTGCTAAAATTTTTGCAAAATTTGTTCGCTAGGTTTGGAGTTCCCAAAGCGTTGATTAGTGATAGGGGAACATACTTTTGTAATCACCATCTAGGAAAAGCTTTGCAAAAATATGGAGTATATCACAGGGTTTCCACTGCGTACCATCCTCAATCCAATGGGCAAACTGAAGTTACCAATCGGGCCATTAAGCGCATTCTCGAAAAGACAACCGGATACAATCCGAAAGGGTGGTCAGATAAATTAAATGACGCCCTATGGGCATTTCGTACCGCTTACAAGATACCAACGGGATGTACTCCATTCTGTCTTGTGTATGGAAAAGCATGCCACCTATCGGTCGAAATTGAACACGGAGCATTTGGCCTTTGAAACATTGTAACATGGATATGGAAACTGCCGCCAAGAATTGTTTCATGCAACTAAATGAACTCTACGAGCTAAGAGATGAGGCCTACAAGAACACTAAGATCTACAAAGAAAGAACTAAGAGATGGCATGACTCAAGGCTACGTTGGGATAAGGAATTCATTATTGGAGAAAAAGTGTTGCTATTCATTTCTCGACTTAAGATGTATCCGGGAAAACTTAAATCAAGATGGACCTGTCCGTATGTTGTTAAAAAGGTGTATCCGTATGGGACTATTGAAATATGTAATAAAAATGGTTATCTATTCAAGGTAAACGGGCAAAGAGTAAAAAAGTACTTTGATAATCAAATTGACGAAACGGAGAACGAGGAGGTGAAGTTCGAACCTGACATATTGGAATAGGAGCTGAACGTGAGCCTAACTTAAAGACTCTAGAATAAAGACAAGTGCTGACCGGGAGACAACCCAGAACTTTTATCTATTTTCTATTCTGAGTCGAGTCTGTCAGACCTGTAGAAGATGCGGCGCATCTCTATCATGGAATGGTGCGTATCATCTGCACTGGTCATATCTTATTTTATTTTATTTTTCAGCATTTTTATTTTTCGACTTTAAAACATTCTGTAAGTTTATTTAATGCGGCGCATCCCTGGTTAAGGATGCGACGCATCTTTTATTCTGATTCGTATTAATTCCAGGCTCGATACGGTGCATCTTCTTCCATAAGATACGGCGTATCGACTGACCTGATGATTTATAGTTTTAATTTTTTAGGTTTTATTTTCACTAACTACTAATGTATTACGCAAGTTTGAACCTTCTTAACTCAGGTGTGTTAAAGTCTAAGTGGTATTATAGATTCCTGCACTTTTTGTGGAAACATCATTTATGAAGCTTAAACGTTCTCATCCACAAGAAAGTTGATTTTTGCTCGTAAACGCATAATGGAGGATCATTCTGAGCAAATATCAGGGGAGTTTTTCTGTTCTAATTATTTTATTTTCCAGTTTTTAACCTTTAACAAAAACAACGAGGACGTTGTTTAACTTAAGTGGGGGGATGGAGAATTAGAATGCTTACTTGTCCAAACTTTTTCAAAATATGCTTAAAATGCACTTAATATATCAAATTTTAAAATTTTTAGCATGTTTTTGTTTAAGTCTAAATTACATAGCCGCACACATAACCTTATTTTTTGCCCAAAATCAAAAACTTTAGTGTGCTGGTGACTTGTAAACTTTAGAACTTGGCTTGTATACTATTCGAGACCATCATAACGAGTATTATCGATATAATTGGAGTGACTAGTCTAACTTGGTAAATTTTTAGGATTACACCCAAAAAGCCTTTATATGTTATGTGATATTAACTAACTACACTAGTTAGTTAACCCCCGTATAAACCCTTTTGTTTACTCTCACTTTTAGAGTAACATACCCCTAGAAAAACCCTCAGAACCATTCCTTTTGTTTCTTACACCTTTGTTAAAATGTTTCGTTACACCCTTACACCTTAGCCTACCCTGTAGATTAAAATCCGTGGTTAGTTACTTCTAGGCAAAGTGTGTTTCCTTACATTACCTGTGTTCGCGTGCGTAATTCATTATCTTTGGTTAGGTCGGGAAATTGCACAATGCAATTGGAGTGAAAGTACATATCGTATATTTTTAGTTTATTTTTCGTGTGTTTACTACTTTCACTAATACAGTTATTTCTGAAAGTTATGAAAAGTATGGAAAAAATTATCCGGAAAAATCGTGATAGAAAAAATTGTGAAATTTTACACAGTTAAAAAATATATATATATAGAAAAGAAAAAGAAAGAGGAGAAGTTGGAAGTTTGTTTTAACCAACTTATGTAAAGTTTTGTAAAGTGGGAGATATCACCACTATTTGTTGTTGTATATTATATTTATGGATTGAATGGGAGTTGGCCGTTATGGGAACGCCAACTAAGGATATTCTTTGTTTAAGATTGTATTGAGTATAATTTGTGTCTACCTAAAGCGTGAGTTACATGAGTCAAAAGCATGAGTTATTCAATGATATGAGTCTTATTCATGGGATGGTTGGAAAAGTAATTAACCACACTTAGGATTTTAATCTATTTGTTTTGTTCGTTTTTCTTATTTTACACCAATTTATATCCTAAATGTTATCCCTACCCAACCGTATCATTATATTCGTTGTTAGCTTTCAATGCATTCGAATATGATGATGGCCAAGTAAGAATATTAAATGTATGAATAAGGTAGTGACCATCCGAGTTTTAGATTAATCAACTATCGTGCCATCGATCTAGTGTGTGACTTGGTGACCATCCGTTATGCAAATAACGCGCCGGCGATCCAAGAAGTGCACTAGTGACCATCCGTTAGTTGAAGCGTCGAGGACTCGTGCCAGCGATCTGCTAAATTTGTGCAGGAGATGTTTGAACGAAGCTAGGTTCAACCCTTAAGCCTCAAAATCCTTTTTACCGCTTTAGACTTGTTACTCCTTGGCTTTAGTGGGGGAGATGCGTATACTTGTCAAGCTTATGATAGAATATTCGTCACAACTAGCAACTAAACGATTTAGAATTGTTTTTATATTGAAAAATTATTTTGTTTCTACTTCGTTAAGTGGTTGGTTGTGTGATTATGATGAAATGAATACGTGCTTAATTATTAAAAATAAATCCTAATACCTTTTAGGATACATTTTCATAAGATTAAATCTAAGGTTTACTTGGGGACAAGTAAAGTTCAAGTGGGGGGATATTTGATGAACTCAAATAAGTACATTTTATCATCATCATTTATCCTATTTATTTAACTTGTTTTACTTTATTATGTATGAGAATTGGTGCTTTAATGTTTAATTAAGTGATTCTCAGGTAAAAACAGATAATAGGTGAAACTTGGCGATTTTGGACTAATTATGGAGCAAAATGAGCAAGATGTCAAAAGTCTACTGAAATCCAGAAGATGCGCCGTATCACTCAACAGATACGCCACAATATCATACTTAGATGAATTCGGAGACCATTGTCTGACTTTGAAGAATGCGCCGCATGGAATTATACCATGTGCCGCATATGAAACTTTGGTCAAAGAAGAAGATCAAGCTCGTTCTACTCCAGATACGCCGCATTATACAATTGACATACGGCGTATCACTATCAAGACTTCACCAGAAACAATCCAAGACAACTGAAGGACATACGCCGCATACAAGAACTAAGTTACGCCACACCTAAAGGCGGTGTACGAATATTCTAGAATATATTAATCTTGGACCCCACGCGAAGTTAAGTCAATGCGCCGCATCTACTTACTCAATGCGCCGCATCGAACCCTCAGACAGAAACTATAAATACCCCAAGACCTAGACGAATTTGGTGTGCACCATAACCCTAGGGAGTCGAATTCAGACGAACAAGCAACACAAGACACGCCCCAAACGAAGATATTAGAGCTGTAAGAAGGTCCTGCATGTATTCAATTCATTAAGTAGTTTTGTTTTATTGTAATAGTATGCTTTAATTCACCAAGATTGATAGCCGGTAGTATGTGACTGCGGAAAATCATATGCCCGCCTTAAAATTGCTTTCCCATTAATTAAAGTTTGTATGTTTGATGTCTTTTGTGAATTTATATTAGTGCATTGATAAACTCTGTGTCTAGCTGAGCACTGCTTGGGCTGCCATACCCCTTCCTCGCCTATTTAATCTGACTTTTTTGGATAAATAGGATAGTCATAAGTAATCATTAAGGGTTTACTCGCCGATATAATGAAACCAACGAGAAAGGTTTAACTAATATACACTACATATGAAACTAGCAATAAAACAAGTGACAAGCTACTTAATTATCAGGACAGGTCTTCTTGTAGTCTCTATTATCTATTTGTGTACGTGTATGCTATTTGCTGATTCGTGCACATTAGTTTAATTTACTGTTTAATAAATAACCAAACTGTGCCAGTCTCTCAGGCTGAACCCCCCTTGCGTTATATTAGGCTATAAAACTAACATAGGATATTAAAATACTGATTAGGATAACTAGATAATATGTTCCACTCTTAGTGATCGACACTCTAGTTACCATTATATACAAACTGACCGGGTACACTGCTCGTTAAGTGTGTGTGTTATTGATAAGTCGGCTAATTATAAATTTAAAACTTGAATAGGCATTAACACTGCTAAACCGCAACGACACATCACGCGCATCACACCAACTCCCTCAACATCATCAACATCTACTCCAGCAACTCCAGTCCTTGAAATTGTTCTACCAAGAGTTGATGAGCAAAACCAAAACACACATTTTCAAAAAGAACCAACACAAAACCAAAACAATGTTGCGTTAGAAGAAGAAGAAGTATTTGAAAATCCGTTTGCAACAGACTCTGCTGAATCTTCTTCAAGGTTACAAGAACCATCTAACACGTATATTTTAAACCCAAGGCACCCTTCTACACTAGAATGGACTAAAGACCATCCAATTGAACAAGTTATTGATGAACCTTCAAGGCCAGTTCAGACGAAGAGACAACTTGCCACCGATCTCGAATTATGTATCTACATTTGCTCAATAAGCCTCAAAGAACCTAAGAACATTCGGGAAGCAATGGCAGAAAACCCATGGATTGAAGCGATGCAGGAGGAAATTCTTCAATATCAGCTACATGATAGTTGGGAACTTGTTGAACGACCTCTTGATAAACGTGTTCTTGATCTTAAATGGTTGTGGAAGAAAAAAATGGATGAAGAAATGACTGTAATTTGCAACAAAGCTCGTCTCATGGCTAAAGGATATCCACAAGAAGAAGGGATAGACTTCGAGGAATCATTCGCGCCAGTAGCTAGACTTGAGGCAGTTCGGATTTTCTTAGCCTATGCAACTAACAAAAACATCACATTCTATCAGATGGACATTAAGACAGCTTTCTTGAATGGAACTCTAAAAGAAGAAGTGTATGTGAGTCAGCCAGAGGGATTCATCGACAAAGAACATCCAGACTACGTCTACAAGCTTAAGAAAGCCATCTATGGTTTAAAACAAGCTCCAAGGGCGTGATATGACGAACTATCATCTTTCTTGTTTCAAAATAATTTCACTAAATGAACTATAGACCCTACCTTGTTCACCAAAAAATACAAAGATGACATTTTGATTGTTCATATTTACGTGGACGACATTATCTTTGGGTCCACTAATCCGAATCATTCAAAACATTTTGAGAATCTCATGAAAAGCAAATTTGAAATGTCCATGATGGGGGAACTTAAATTCTTTCTTGGTTTAAAAATACATCAATCCCCTCGTGGTATTTTTATAAATCAAGCTAAATATACTATAGAGATTTTGAAAAAACATGGTATGGAAAATTGTGATTCTGTTGGTACACCAATGGTCACTTCACCAAAAATCAATGCTGATTTGTTTGGGAAACCCATCGATCCGAAGAAATATCGGAGCATGATCGATTCTCTCATGTACCTAACTGCTAGTCGACCCGATATTCAATTTGTTGTTTGCTTATTAGCACGGTTTCAGGCAAAGCCTACCGAACATCACCTCAAAGAGGTAAAACGGATCTTTCGGTACCTACGAAGAACCATTAACACGGGACTTTGGTATCCGAAGGATTCATAGTTTAAACTAATAGCATTTTCAGATGACGACTATGCAGGTGATCAAGTTAAAGCAAAAAGTACATCAGGTGGAGCACAATTTTTGGGTGAAAAGCTAGTAAGATGGTCGTCAAAGAAACAGGATTGTACTGCACTTTCAACCGCGGAAGCCGAGTATCTGTCTCTATCTGCGTGTTGTGCCCAAGTTCTTTGGATGCGGACACAGCTCACAGATTATGGCTTTACTTTCGACAAAATACCTTTGTATTGTGACTCGAAAAGTGCCATAGCCATCTCGTGCAATCCCGTTCATCATTCTAAGACGAAGCATATTAGAGTCCGCTACCACTTCATCAAAGAGCACGTAGAAGAGGGTACTGTTGAATTATTTTTCGTTAAGACGGAATACCAACTCGCCGATCTATTTACTAAAGCCCTTCCAAAAGAAAGGTTTGACGATTTAGTTCGACGAATTGGCATGCGAAGCCTAACCCCTGAGGAGTTAGAATGTCTTCTCGAATCTTCTTGAAAAATGTTTTCAAAACCGCTTCGCTGTAAATATTTTTTTGAAAAACAAAATACAAAATTTAAAAAACCAACAAAAACAAAATACAAAATTTGAAAAACCAACAAAAAAAATATAAAAATAGAAAATTTCAAAAATCCAAAAATAATATAAAATCAAAAATCCAAAAAATAATCTTCTCACGACATGTCTCTCATATAATCGATATTCTGTACGTATCTAGAAATATCATTCAACAATGATACGGACATGTACAGATGCTTGAGCGGGAGTTCATTAAAATGTTTTCCAAAACATGTCGTTTCTCCAATTTTTCTTAAAACAATGGCTTTCGTATACTTCAGTACGGAACTTGGACTTCAATGATGACTTTTGATCATTTCAGATCAAGACTCGTATTTTCAAAGACGAAATCTATTCCAAAAAGTTCGAGTCTAAACAAACGAAAAGATTTCATACAAAAACTCGTTTCACAAAAACGACTTGTGTACATTTCAGTACATAACTCGCATTTCAAAAAGAAAACTCCCTCCAAACCATTAATTGATTTTCAAATCTTAGTTTGAAATATGCTTTTATTAATGGGGGAGTATAAAAATCATAAGAAAAATGTTCCGATTTCATGCTAAAACAAATCCGTCTATTTCTCAAAAAAGATTTTTCTATTAATCAGTTGATATCAAAAATATCACAATATGCTATTTTTGAGGGGGAGAAGACGTGATTAAAATATGATCAAAAATGTTTAAAGATTGTGGCAGAATCTCGAAAGAGCTCGACTTAGATATAACCCTCGAATTGACGAAACTTAAATGTCAGTAATCGAAAGGACTTTGTCCAAGTAGAATGTACCAATTCGAGAAACTTTCTTTGGACTTGACCAGGCTGGGTAATAATTTCAAGCTAGTCTAACTAGTGATGTAAACGTGTCTTGAATCGGTTTTGTTCACTGAAAGTCGATCAATTCAAAAGTTCAAACTCTACCCAACATGTGCAAATTTATGTTAAAAACTCATGAGTACAGGTGAAGGGGGAGTATTTTTGAAAATGCAAAACTCTCGAAGTGTTAAAAAAATGTGTTTTATAATCATAAACACTTTGGGAGATTTTACAAAAAGTTTTATGGCATGTGATCAATAAACCTAGGATAGTCATGGTGATATAAGGTGACTAAGGTTAGGAAAATCGTCCTATGATCCGCCAGAGCCGGAGGGATCTACCCAAGGACAATTCCAGTAGAGTAGAATTAGAAGTCCTAAGGTATGATTGAAAAAAGGAATAAATGAGAAAGGAGAAAGAAGGAGTTGAAGAATTAAAAAGAAAATCAAATGAAAGGGTGAAAAGAAATAGCCCTCCATATGTTCAACCTTAGGGCAGACACCGAGTTCAACTCATATGCTACTAGATGTTACTAAGGTGACACCGGTATTGAAGATGTTGATATAAATAATGCATAAAAACGTTATTTATATTTTTCGATATCTCTATGTTTTGACGATCACAAAATGTAAAAACATTAAACCTAAAATTACTACGTAAACAAGTATTTAGTTACAAATATCATTTTATCCAACTAAATCACTTAAGTATGAATAAACAAATGCCTAATACATTTTATGATCAAAGGGATGTTTATTTATATATTACAAAGTTTATTAAATTATATAAACATATTATATATTTTCGAAAAACATTTTTGGTAATAAAGGAAAAGGTTTAATTCATAATAAATATATGAATTCAAATTTTTAACCAAAATCAGTTAATTTTTCTCCAAATAAACTTTCCCCACAAAAGACAAAAGATCGAGGCCATTTCAGGAGGGCGGCCCCCTTAATTTTAAGGGGGCCGGCCATCATTTAAGGGGGTCGGCACGCTCCTGAGGCCAGAATCTTTTGCCTATAAATACAGGCTCAATCCTGCATTTTTTCCTCACCTTTTGCACGAATTTTTTCAATCCAAATCCTTTCCAAACATCATTCTAAATCCTTTGATGATAAGATTAAAAGTATTTGTTTCAAGTGATCCAATCCTTCCTCATCCAAAGTGCAAAAGAAGAATATTCCTTCAACATACACTCAAGAAGTATTGTAGATTAGTTTTGTAGATTGTGTAAATCATTTGTAAAGTTGTGTAGTTCTTATGATAAGTAGAGCTAGGTGGGTAGAAGTTGTCTTGTGAAGATATAGTAGTGAAGTAGTGAAGTAGTAGTGTTGTGTAGAAGTTTTGACTAGTTGTGAAGTTGTGAGATTGGTTCTAGCTACCATTAGAACTCGACATTTTTCTTGGTGTCGCTAAACGGTGTAAGCAAAGGTGTGTAAGGTTTCTCCGCCACAAGGGAGTTTGTTGACATAGTGAAGAAAACTCTTGAGTAGGTGACTCGGGGAGTGGAGTAGGAACAAGGAAGGTGTCCTTGTAGCCGAACCACTATAAATCCTTGTGTTGTGGTTTGATCTTTCTAACTCTATCTTTTCATTACTTTTATACTTGTATTATATTTGCTTAGTTAGTTAGTAACTTAATAATTGTTCATATAGTGCAAGTATTGAATTCACGGAAACTAGAATCGAAGATTTTTTAAGTAAACTTTTTATAAATTAAAAAGACGTAAAACTATTCAACCCCCCCCCCCTTCTAGTTTTCCACAATTGGTATCAGAGTCAAGTCAAACAAGATTTTTAAAATATATTGTATTTTAAAACTTGAATCGATCTATGGAATCGGAAAAATATTTAGAAGGGCAATCTATGCAAGGACCACCACTATTTGAAAGTGATGGATTTCTCTATTGGAAAATCGATTTGAAACTTATGTGAAATCAAAGGATCTAGATCTTTGGCATGTTATTACTAATGGTGATTTTCTTCCTATACAAAATAATCCCAAAACTAAAAGGGATGAACTTGTACCTTTTGAAAAACAAACGATGATTTGAAAAAGAAACTTGCTAAAAATAATGTGGCTAAAATGGTGATTTACAATGCGTTACCACGCAAAGAATATGAAAGAATTTTTATGTGAACTACCGCAAAAGAAATTTGGAATTCTTTACTAATCACTGACCAAGGTAATAGTCAAGTCAAAGATAATAAAATAGATCTTCTTGTACAGCAATATGAACAATTTACGATTCCAGAAGAGGAATCAATAGATAATGCTTTTGCTAGATTTAACACAATCATCACAAGTCTAAAAGCACTTGATGAGAATTTTTCTAACAAGAATTTTGTAAGGAAATTTCTTAGGGCTCTCCATCCAAAGTGGCGTGCTAAGGTGACGGCTATTGAAGAATCAAAGAATTTATCAACTCTACAACTTGATGAACTAATTGGAAATTTGAAAGTGTATGAAGTAATAATAAAGAAAGACTCCGAAATGGTCAAAGGAAAAAGGGATCAAAGCAAATCAATCGCATTAAAAGCAAAGAAGGATTCTAGTGACGAAGAATACTCAACATCCGAAAGCGATGACGAAGAATATGCTATGGCCGTGAGAGACTTCAAGAAATTCTTTAAAAGAAGAGGAAAATACGTTAGACAACCATATGACGAAAGGAAGACACCACAAAGAAACAAGGGCGATAAGAATGGTAAAAGTGAAA
Source organism: Artemisia annua (assembly GCA_014162995.1). Taxonomy (NCBI): domain Eukaryota; kingdom Viridiplantae; phylum Streptophyta; class Magnoliopsida; order Asterales; family Asteraceae; genus Artemisia; species Artemisia annua. The sequence goes on along the minus strand of LBNU01037169.1, from coordinate 214,166 downwards.
GGAAGTGCTTCAAGTGTGGAGATCCAAACCACCTTATTGGAGAATGTCCGAAATTGTCAAGAAGTCAAAATCACAAGGCCTTTGTAGGAGGAGCATGGAGCGATAGTGACAATGATGAAAAAGAGAAAACAAGAGAAGAGAAGTGTCTCATGGCAAAGGCATCCAATGAGGTATGTTCCGAAACCGAATAATATAGCGATGAAAATCTATCTTTAGATGAAAAAGACTTAGATAGCGAATATAGTATATTATGCAAAGTAGGACAAAAAGTCATGGCTAAAAATAAACTACTAAAACAAACTAATAACAAATTATATATTATATATATGGGTTTATAAGACGAGAATGGTTGAGAGGAACGAGCGCAAAAGATGACAGAGCTTGTTTCATCCATAGATTTGTCGACTCATTTCTCTACATCAACATGGAGTATCGTATGACATGGAGAGTTCAGCAAGGCCGAAGGGGGAAAAAGAAAAGTTCGTAGACGAACAATTTCTTAGTTCTAGAAAATCAACAATGAGTTTTCTTAGGTTATAAGGATCTATATGTTTACTAAGTGATGTGTATATATATATATATACTAGTGGACTCGGTCAATCCCGCTGTAATATACATATAA
>LBNU01037169.1:185595-204662 GCA_014162995.1 Artemisia annua | reverse complement strand
CCTCAATATTCAAAGTACTAGCTATTATGCCGACACTTTGAGATGTAAAAAGTTTAGATTTAGGCAAGTGTGGGAACACCATTTTTTTTGGAAACTTATATACATGAAAACATCAGCAGGGGCAACCCCCCCACAGTAGGGTGTTAGAAAATAGAAAGAAGTCAGAAACATGGGTGATAACCCATGGCATGCTAATGTTTTTGTTCACCGAGTCACTAGCTTGACTCGATCCCCGCATTCATTGGTTCATGGGGAATGTTTGAAGATCTGGGACAACCATGGGTGGTATTTCCTCTCCAAAGTAGTGCTTTAACCGATGGCCATTCACTTTGAAATTTGGACCGTCGTTTTGAGATAGTTCAACGGTACCATATGGATAAACTTTTGCAATGGTGAATGGTCCAGTCCAGCGGGTTTTGAGTTTTCCCGAGAAGATCTTTAATCATGAATTAAAAAGAAGGACTCGATCACCAACATTGAAAACGCGGTTTTTTATTTTTGAGTCATGAATCTTCTTTGTCTTTTCTTTGTAGATCAAAGAGTTCTCGTATGCCTGATCAAGAAGTTCATTTAATTCATTTAGCTGAACTTTACAGTGATCACCCGCTGTCTGAAGATCGAAGTTAGCATGTTTCAAGGCCCAGTAGGCTTTGTGCTCAAGCTCGATCGGCAGATGACACGCCTTTCCGTATACGAGCTTATAAGGAGTACACCCGATGGGTGTTTTGTATGCAGTACGGAAGGCCCAGAGTGCGTCATCCAGTTTATCAGACCAAGAGGCACGATTTTCACCTACGGTCCTCTCAAGAATCCTTTTAATACCACGGTTTGAAACCTCCACTTGCCCACTTGTTTGGGGGTGATACGCAGTGGAAAGACGGTGAGTTACACCATACTTTTGCATGACTTTATCAAACTTGTCATTGCAGAAATGCGTACTACGATCACTAATAATGGCACGTGGAGTTCCAAACCTAGCAAAAAGAGATTAAAAAAATTTCACAACTACTCGGGCGTCATTGGTGGGTAGAGCCTTCGCTTCGACCCATTTGGACAAGTAATCGACAGCCACGAGTATATACTTGTTTCCTCGAGATGATACAAATGGCCCCATAAAATCAATGCCCCATACGTCAAATATTTCACAGACTTGGATGGCATTTTGTGGCATCTCATTCTTTTTTGAAATATTCCCGTGACGCTGACAAGTGTCACAAGCTTTGACAAAGTCGTGGGCATCTTTATAGATCGTGGGCCAATAGAATCCGGAATCAAACACCTTCTTGGCGGTGTAATTTGGATTATGATGTCCCCCGTGGGTCCATCATGACAAGCTTTAAGAATATCCATGGCTTCTTGGCCATGGACACACCGTCTGATGACTTGATCGGCACAGATTTTGAATAAGTAGGGGTCGTCCCAGAAGTAATGTTTAACGTCTTTAAAGAATTTGTTTTTCTGTTGGGACGACATCCCTTTCACAACAAAGTTACCCGCATGGTAGTTTGCAAAGTCGGCAAACCATGGGGTAGTAGAGTCACCACGAAAAGAAACCGCATTGAGTGTCTCGAGAGGAAACGTTTCATTTATTTCCTTTTTCTCGAACACATTCTGGTGAGGGTTTTCTAATCGGGACAAATGATCAGCCGCTAGGTTCTCAGCTCCTTTTTTATCACGGATGATGATATCAAATTCTTGTATGAGGAGAACCCATCGGAGCAATCTCGGTTTTGCATCTTGTTTGGCAAAGAGATATTTCAGAGCCGAGTGATCCGTATACACTATGCATTTGGTCAAGATTAAGTATGGCCTGAACTTCTCAAAAGCATACACCACGGCTAATAATTCTTTTTCTGTTGTGGTGTAATGAGTCTGAGCCTCGTTCATAGTTTTACTTGCATAATGTATAGGCTGAAAGTGTTTTGTTTTTTGTTGCCCCAAGACTACACCTATAGCAAAATCACTTGCATTGCACATGAGTTCAAAAGGCAAGTCCCAATCGGGGGCAACTAAGATGGGTGCTTCGATAAGCTTTTTCTTGAGAGTTTGAAAAGCTTCGATGCACTCGGGAGAAAAGATGAAAGGAGCATCTTTTACAAGAAGATGAGTCATAGGCCGGGCGATTTTAGAAAAATCTTGTATGAATCTATGGTAGAATCCGGCATGACCAAGGAAACTCCTGACACCTTTGACAGTGGTGGGATGAGGTAATTTAGCAATGACATCAACTTTAGTTCTGTCAACCTCAATCCCGCTTTTTGAAATCTTATGGCCGAGGACAATGCCTTCTTTGACCATAAAGTGACTCTTCTCCCAATTTAGACAGAGATTGGTGTCTTCACACCGTTTTAACATGTTTTCTAAATGGGAGAGACATGATTAGAAAGAATCCCCAATGACCAAGAAATCATCCATAAAGACCTCCATAGTTTTCCCGATCATGTCGTGAAATATGGCCATCATACACCTTTGGAACGTGCCTGGAGCATTACATAAGCCAAATGGCATACGTCGGTAGGCAAAAGTTCCGTAGGGGCATGTAAAGGTAGCCTTTTCTTGATCCTGCGGATCCATGGGAATCTGGAAGTAACCCGAGAACCCGTCTAGGATACAATAGTACTTATTCCCTGCTAATCTTTCGAGCATTTGGTCCATGAAGGGTAGAGGAAAATGGTGTTTACGGGTGGCGTCATTTAACTTTCGATAGTCAATGCATACGCTCCATCCCGTAACCAATCGAGTTGGAATCAGCTCGTTTTCTTCATTTGTGACAACAGTTATGCCACCCTTTTTTGGAACACAGTGAATGGGACTAACCCAAGGACTATCAGAGATAGGGTAAATTAATCTGGCATCAAGAAGTTTGATAACTTCTTGTTTGATAACCTCGTGAATTTTAGGATTAACCCTTCTCTGTTGTTGGACTGCTGGTTTAAAGTCATCTTTCATTAAGATTTTGTGGGTACAGAATTCAGGGTTAATACCCTTGATATCGGAGAGTTTCCAAGTAATTGCTTGCTTGTGTGACTTCAAAACCTTTATAACAGCAGCCTTTTCCTCATCACTTAAGTCTTTTGCAATTATGACGGGTAATTTATCATCACCCTTTAGAAATGCGTATTCGAGATGAGGTGGTAAGTCTTTGAGTTCGACCTCAGGAAATTCAGCAGTTTTCTCAACAGACTTGATATCCTCGTTATGAAGTTTTTGTGGAAGAACAGGAGGAGGAGAGGGATCTTCATTCAACAGTTTTTCAAGGAGAAGTATATCCCTGTCCGAGTCAATCTCTTGGTTATCAATTCCCTGGGGAATCGAATCACTCTACGTGTTAGGGAAGGAGAAGAATTAGCAATGATAGGTTGAGAGGAGGGAGTGGGAATGCCACTCAGAGAATTATCGGTGAAACCAAGAATTTCTTGAGAATACTTTTCTGAAGCAACATTGATGACATCGATTCTGTTAATTTCCGCTGAGTATTAATGGGAAGAGTACCGCGAAGGTTGATCAAGGTTGAATGTGATGGCATCATTACCAACACGTAGAGTGATTTCTTCATCAAATACATCGATCAAAGCACGGCCCGTTCTTAGGAATCCCCTCCCTAAAATGAGAGGAACCCTCGGGTCTGCATCGAAATCAACAATCACGAAATCTGCCGAAAAATGGAACTTTCCTACTTTCACGAACACATCCTCAGCAATGCCAAGGGGACGAGATATGGAATGATCTGCAAGCTCGAGAGTCATGCAGGTAGGAGTAAGTGCCGGAAGAGAAAGTTTATTCCAGACTGAGTGAGGCATCAAGTTGATGCTTGCACCAAGATCGGCCAAGGCAAATCATTCAACCATTCCCGGGAAAATGCAAGGAATGACGAATTTCCCGGGATCTCCCAGCTTTTCGGGAAGCTGTTTCAACAAAACTGCAGAGTAGTTCTCGTTTAATGGGGTTTTTTCCATCTCAAAGAGTTTTTACTTGTTGTTTAGCAAATTCTTGATTGTTGATGCAAACTTGGGCATCAGAAGAAGAGCATCCGCGAAGCTTATGTCAAAATGTAATTCTTTAAAAATTTGGAAAAATTTGTCCAGTTGGTGACTAGCTTTTTCGCGGAGCTTTTGGTCATGCAAAAGTGAAGGATAAGGAATTGAAGGCTTAGGGTTGGGTTTTTCAATGGGAGCTACTGGAGGTTCAAAAACAACTCCAGGTTTGGTTTTAGGATTTGGGACCAGGGCAACTTGAGGGTGGACGTCATCGGTACCTCCGTTATTAGTAGGAAGTACCGTTTCCGTAGTAACCTCAGGTTCACGTTCCGCTACCTTTGGAGGAAGAGAATAAGAGGTAGCAGGAGCCGTGGGTCCTTTATATGAAACTCCACTTCGGGTGGTGATCGCCTTAACATCGCCCCTTGGGTTAGCGATCGTGTTGCTAGGAAGTGTACCTGAGCCCGAGGGTCGATCATTTAAAGACTTCTTAAGTTCAGAGATTTGGCTGACCAATAACCGATTTGTTTCCTCTTGTGATTTCATGAATTGTTTCAACAACTCATTGGAGAAAGATTGGGGTTGAACAACGTTTTGATTTTGGTTAGAAAAATTTTGAGCACGGTTGTTTTGAAAATTTCCTTGATGTTGGTTGTTATTACCCTGAAAATTGTTTCCCTGATGAAAATTACCCTGATTATGAAAATTCCCTTGATTATTATGACCTTGATTTCTTTGAAAATCTCCTTGGTCTTGAAAGCCCTGGTTTTGACCGGAATTGAAATTCCCTTGGTTGTTAAAACCTTGGTTCATTCGATTTTGGTTCTGATTTTGATGAAAATTTTGGTTCCGTTTTTGAGCATTTTGGTTTTGAGACTGATTGAAACCGGGTGGTCTGAGATAACTGTTGGAACGATAGCTTAAGAGATTACGGTCCCCTTGTGGTTGGTAAGAATTACCCTCCGCATTGTAGGAACCTTGAGCAGCATATACGTTCTCGTGAGCGAAGCCACCGGTGGCTGGGCACTCAGTATATGGATGTGGACCACCACATGTTTCACAACTATGACTGACAGCTCTGACTTGATGATTGATGTTCTGATTAGATTGATGCATTCTCAACACAGCAGTGGACAAATCATCCATCTTTTTAGTGAGAGCAGCTATTTCAGAGGAGGCTGGATTGACAGATTTACATGAATCATTCCTCTCAGCTGAGGAATCCCCGAAATTGTGGTGGGCAGTCATGTTTTCAATGAGATCATAGCACTCCTCGGGGGTCCTTTTCATGAAAGTCCCTCCAGCAGCAGCATTGATCGTGTCACGATGACGAAGAGTCAAACCATTGTAGAAAGTATCTATGATGGTGACAAGAAGCATGTTATGATTTGGACATCGATCAATTGCAAGCTTATAGCGTTCCCATGCCTCAAATAAGGACTCATCGGGAAGCTGACTGAAGTTGCTAATATCATTTCTCAATTTTGTTACCATGGATGGTGGAAAATATTTTGCTAAGAACTTGGTAACCATTTCATCAAAAGTATGGATCGAATTCTTCAGGAGACGATCAAACCAGGCAGTAGCATGATGAGTGAGAGAATATGGAAAGAGGTATAAGCGAAGGCCGTCTTCGGTGACACCATTCTGCTTCATACTCTGGGTGACAGTTAAAAATTTATCGAGATGCTTGTTTGCATCGTCACCGGGTAAACCGTGGAACTGACACGAATTCTGGACTTGCTGGATCATGTGGTGCTTGAGTCAAAAGTCCGTGGCTCCAATAGTGAGTGGTGCAATAGGTCCTCCCCTCCCTTGCATGGTGGGTTGACACAACTCCTCCATTGTTTGGAGATCAGGAGCTGGATCACCATTATTGGAACGGGGTGGTGGTGGTGGTGGTGGCTCGTCGTCTGGCATGATAACGGGTTTTGTCTCTTCGACAACAGTATATAATTCAGCTACGCTTCTCCGACGATTACGCCTTGTTTGGGAACGAGTGCGCATGCACTAAAAACAATTACAATTAAAACAAGACCGAGGCAAAACGACAGTGAACTTAAACCAATAACCACAATGTGAATGGCTTCTTTAAAAAAGGTACACCAATTCACAAGAGTACAATGGCAAGTTTTAATCTTTAGTTTGGGAACTTATTAATGGTCATACCCCCAGTTGGGTAGTATTCTGCCTTGGTTTGCGGTGGTAATATTTTATGTATTTATTTAACAAGAAAACAACAAATGTTTTTGGCTTTGTGTGTGAAAAAAATTTTGGAAATATTTTTGGAATCGATTCGTTAACCGAAATCGTTCCTTTAAGACTACTCGCAGGGTGGCGGAAGAGAAGAATTTATCTCTTTTCGGTTCGCAATTTAATGTCAGAACCTCCGTATTCCACCTGTATTGGTTGTAATCTTAAAGAAAACGAGGAAATTTAACTTCACGATTTGTTTTGTTGTTTTTGATTTTTTTTTTGGTGTTGTCAACACTTTAGGAAAAGTGTTAATGACTTTTTCTGATTTGATTGATTTTTACAAAAATTTACAAAGTGATGTGATTTGTACAAGGAGGGTTTTGAAAATCACTAAACTTAACGTTTTTGAAAACACGCAACAACCTCCCCGGCAGCGGCGCCAAAATTTGACTTGCCTCAAACAGTCAAACTAAGTCAACCAAGGGTGCTTGGTCAACAACCTCCCCGACAGTGGCGCCAAAATTTGACTCCTCCCAAACAAACGAGTTAACCAGGTGTGGTCAACAAGTCAAATCTGAGAGAGGAGAGATCAATTTATGATCCGTTGAAAGCACAGTGTATTCACGGGTCGTTATGTCCCAACGAGATTGAAATTGTGTTTTGGGAAACGTTTGAATGATTTAGTGATCGGGAAAGTAACCAGATAATATTTTGGATATGATTACACTAAACAGATATAAGTGAAAACAACACAGATAATCAATATTAACAATTACTGAAAATCAGATAATCCTGAAACGTATTTAAAATTAAAACAAATGCAAATGCGTACTGGAAAAGTGGGAATTAAGTAAAAATAAACTACAGGGGGTGAAAATGACTTTTTTTTACAAACTTATTATTGAAAGAAAATTTATAAAAAAGAAAAAAAAATTGATTATTTCATTATTAAATATTAATTAAAACTATTCAATTACTTGATTATATATTTAACTTAAACTAAATATAATATAATATTAATTAAAACTAAGAAAATGAAATTTTATTTTTAAAAACTTCTAAAATAACTTAAAAATGATATAGAAACTAAAAATATACCTTTTAGTCTTTTTCTGAATTTAATATTAATTAATTACTAATTAGAAATTAAACTAGTTAAACTAATTTAAATGACTAATAATACTAAAAATGATTTAGAAAATTATGAAATATTTTATAAAACTAATTAACCTTCACAGGAATCCTAAAAAATTATAAAAAGTTTATAAAATTTTTTATTAAACTATTTTACTAATTATTTACTTAGTTACTTATTAAAAACTATTTAAACTAATTTAATTAAAAAAAATAGAAAATGAATAGTGATAATTAAGAAACTATTTTCTAAAAATACTATATGATTATAGAAACCTAGAAAAAATATAAAAATGTACTAGTGTTTAATAAAAATTAATAAAACTCTTTAATATACTAATATTACTTAATAATTATTTAAACTAATATTAATTATAGAAAATACTAAATGAAAAGAAATAAATCTGAGAAAATTACTTGAAATACTGAAAGTGAACAGGAACTTATGAAAATTATAAAAATGAAAATTGCTTTTTGAAAAAGCTGAACAATAAGCCAAATGGCTTAAATAGAAGCTATCACTTTATTAAAAGTGATGATTTTTTTATTTTTCTTTTATGAAACTATTTATACACTGAAAATATGAGACTTTTGTGAAGACAACTTATTTGGAACTCAAAAATAAGCACTTTGCACCTCAATGAGCTTGACAGATTGATAGTTTTGGATTTTTATGATGCAAAAGCTCTAAACAAGCTACTCAGTACTCACAAGCTAGAAAATAAGATGCAAACAACTCTAAGGGACTGAGAATAAGCTAAAAAGCACAAGTGAACAAGATAATAAGCTCAAATAAGCAAATAAGCAATCCTAAAAACTACACAAACTAAAAACTGGCTAAGGGGTAAGTTGCAGCCCTATGTGGGGCCCACAAATAAGCTCAAGGGTCCAAAAGAGCTTTTGAACCAACAAGCCAACCTGGGGAGCTTTCAAATAAGCCAAAAATCAATCCCTAAGTCCAATTAATAAGCTCTGTGTGATCTTATGAAGTTTGGTGGAAAAGGCAACTATACACTGACCACTCAGTGTATGCTATGAAATGGGACAAACTAAAAGCTGATTGCAGCCCTAGAAAATGAGCTTGAAAATGCAAATTAAGACATGAACATTAAAGTTGAGCTTATTGGCTTTCCAAAAAGCCAAGTGTCACACCCTGGGTCCCACTAATAAGCTCTATGGAAGCTTATAAAAATGGTACTAAGTCTGTGCACAGGGGAGGTTTTTGTTCAAAGGGTCAACTTTGACACTGCTTATTTATAAGCAAATGGATTCCAAAATTGGATTTTATTTTTGAAAAAGGTAGACAAGCAACAAAAGAACTCAGAACGACAAAAACTTTGTATTTCCAATCTCTATTAAACCCTATGCAAGATCTGGTAGATTTAGCCAATTTGACAGATTTGACTTTTTGAGATTTTGCAAAAGTTGACATTGGTGAGATTTGATCCTAATTTACTGAGTGATTATGATGTTTTTAAGCTAAGATGAGATTAAATTAAGCTAAAACAACTACTTATGAAGTGATTTGATGGGAGTTGGACTAAAAATTCTTAACAGATAACAAATGAGGGGAGATCAAAAGGAATTTTGACTTTTTTACAAATGGTCACTGGTTTTTATGGTTCTAATGTTCTAAGCTACACTAAAGAAACATGAAACAACAAATACCCACAACAATAACACACGGGATCAAAGATTTGACAGTAACTCCAAACAAACCTTAAAAACTGTGATGATGTAATTTTCAAAGAGAAACCAAAATCTATGCTATGATACTGATTTGCAGAACCTTAATATGGTTTTATGAACCTAAATGAGCACAGAACAACAAGTTTTAACTAATAATTACCAATATTATTACTAATGCTAATTTGACAGTTAAAATGAAATTCTAAGCAACAATCAATTCTAATTAACAAGCCACTGATTTTAAGCAAGATTATTACTAACTAACACCAAATAAGCACAAACAAACAAGAAAAAGCAGTATATGAGCAATAGAACAGTGAAAGGTGAAAATGAGAGTTAAACTTACAAAGTGCATTCCAAGCTTATACCAAGAACCAAGGACCAAAGATCATTTCCTAACACCCCCATGTTGTTCTAACCCAAGGCCATCCATTATACACCCTGCTCCAGCTTTCTTCAATCTTCTCCAATATTTTTTATTTTTCACTGATTTTTCTTTATTTTTTTTGTATTTTTGATTTTTGATTCTAAACTGAGTTTTAAGGTTTCTAAAAGCTTGAGTAAGCTTTATGGGAGCTTATATGATCCTAAGAGTCCAGAACAACAACTACAAATAACATTAGACAAATTTGAGATTTTCAAAGGAAAATTGCATAAACTGAATTCACAGAGTAATACTGAAATTGATTGATGAAAAAAAGTTCAAAATACACTGAAAACACTGAAATTACAACTTAGAAGCTTAGAAATACACTAGAATTTAAAGACTTAACTATTCGACATACATTAAACTACATAAAACTACACAGTCTTCTCTCTTCATCCCTTCTTCTTTTATAGCCACTTCTAGGGTTCCTTGAGGTGCCTTTGTCCTTTCCCAGTAGTAATACTAGCCTTTGGATGAGAGAGATTTGATCATGGCCGTTGAATAATTTTGGCGCCAAAATATAATATTGCAAATTGCACTGTGGAATTGCAACAGGGGGTGGCATTTATTGAGGTTGTCTTGTTAGGTAAGGGTAGTGATTTGGGCGGTGGATGTGACTGAGATGGTGGGTGAGGTGATGGTTCTGCAAGTTGGGGTGAAGGTGGGAGGGAAGGGGTGATGGTTTGACTGGGGTCAAACCCCGTGTATAACTAAGGGGGGTTTGGGCTGGTGATGAAGTTGGGCCAGCAAAAAGGGATGGGCCAAGGGTGTAGGTAGAGTGGTGGGTTTTTATTTTTGGGTTTGTGTTTGGGTTTTATTTTTGGATTTTGGGTTATTAGTAGTAATAGAGTCCGTTTGGTTTTAGCTAAATAACACAAGGACTAAAATTGTAATATTCTGAAACTTGAGGGCCTGATGTGTAATTTTCCAAAAGTATTCATATGGAACAATCTTGCTATATTTGAATAACCCAAGGACCATAAGTGATAATTCTCCAAATTTGAATCACCAGGGACCATTTCTGCCAAACTTGAAACTTCAGGGACCAAACTTGTAATTTCTCCAAAATTTTTACCCAAGGACCATTTTTCCAAAGTTCAATAACACAAGGACCATGGTTGATAATTTTCCAAAGTTTTAATCCAGGGACCATTTTTGACAATTTTGCAAAGTACAGGGACTAATTTTGTAAATTTTTGAAATTTTTCACCCAAGGATCATTTTTGACAACTTTTGACTTTCAAAGGACCTTTGTTGATTTTTCATCCAAAACAAATGCTCAGGGACTAATTTTGTCAAGTTTTGAAAGTTGAGGGACTGAAACTGCCAGTTATGCAAACTTTGTTCGTTTTTCATCTGATTTCAATTATTTTGCATCTGAAACACATAAAACAAAATCCTGGGATATTTTCAGTATTTTGATGCATATTTGAGTGTTTTTGGATTTTTGGCAGTTTAGATACGACAAAAATGATGAGTATTTACACACTCATCAAATGCATAAAAACGTTATTTATATTTTTCGATATCTCTATGTTTTGACTATCACAAAATGTAAAAACATTAAACGTAAAATTACTACGTAAACTAGTATTTAGTTACAAATATCATTTTATCCAACTAAATCACTTAAGGTATGAATAAACAAATGCCTAATACATTTTATGATCAAAGGGATGTTTATTTATATATTACAAAGTTTATTAAATTATATAAACATATTATATATTTTTGAAAAACATTTTGGTAATAAAGGAAAAGGTTTAATTCATAATAAATATATGAATTCAAATTTTTAACTAAAATCATTTAATTTTTCTCCAAATAAACTTTCCCCACAAAAGACAAAAGATCCAGGCCGTCTCAGGAGGGCGGCCCCCTTAATTTTAAGGGGGCCGGCCACCATTTAATGGGGTCGGCACGCTCCTAAGGCCAGAATCTTTTGCCTATAAATATAGGCTCAATCCTGCATTTTTTCCTCACCTTTTGCACGAATTTTTTCAGTCCAAATCCTTTCCAAACATCATTCTAAATCCTTTGATCATAAGATTAAAAGTATTTGTTTCAAGTGATCCAATCCTTCCTCATCCAAAGTGCAAAAGAAGAATACTCCTTCAACATATACTCAAGAAGTATTGTAGATTAGTTTTGTAGATTGTGTAAATCATTTGTAAAGTTGTGTAGTTCTTGTGATAAGTAGAGCTAGGTGGGTAGAAGTTGTGTTGTGAAGATATAGTAGTGAAGTAGTAAAGTAGTAGTGTTGTGTAGAAGTTGTAACTAGTTGTGAAGTTGTGAGATGTGTTCTAGCTACCATTAGAACTCGACATTTTGCTTGGTGTCGCTAAACGGTGTAAGCAAAGGTGTGTAAGGTTTCTCCGCCACAAGGGAGTTTGTTGACATAGTGAAGAAAACTCTCGAGTATGTGACTCGGGGAGTGGAGCAGGAACAAGGAAGGTGTCCTTGTACCCGAACCACTATAAATCCTTGTGTTGTGGTTTGATCTTTCTAACTCTATCTTTTCATTACTTTTATACTTGTATTATATTTGCTTAGTTAGTTAGTAACTTAATAATTGTTCATATAATGCAAGTATTGAATTCACATAAACTAGAATCGAAGATTTTTTAAGTAAACTTTTTATAAATTAAAAAGACGTAAACCTATTCAACCCCCCCCCCTTCTAGTTTTCCACAGAAGACAAAGACGTCATAGACCCAGTGACGCACTGCACTTAACCTTCTAGCCACTCGGGTATCTCTCAAAAGGTACTTGTTTCATTCTCACGGAGAACCTTGCATAATCTATCGACCTCTCACTCCAAGATGTGTTGATATTGAAAAGGAGGCCATCTGCTCCATGCCTCCGACGACTAAATGTGCACTTACTGAGTCTAGAGCCCCGAGATTCATCAAAAGATCTCATAGGAACACATGATACTTCTACACTGGTTGTTCAACATTAAGGACGCCAGATGTAAAATTTAGAGTCCTACGCAGATCTTAGCAATCTGCCAGAACATTTATGATAGGATTCACTAATGTGATTCTCAGTGATTGAATGGAAACTCCTGCCAGGGTCAACATCAAACAGCCCTGACAGAAGGTCACTTCGGTAATCTCTTGTGGGTTACGCTTAGTGTTCTCGGTGGTTTCAAACGGTCTACAGTCGTGGGGTGATCTCCAGCGACTCACCCAATCGTTGATCTACTTCGGTAGATCTTGTAAGCTCTCTCGAGGGCATCCGATTTGGGAACGGCCTTGGTAAGGGTTAGAGAGAGTTTTCACACTATGCTGTTAACGATCTCTAATTCCGAACCTGTAAGTACCGCATGTTTATTACTAACCGTTTTCGTGCAGATATCCTTACCTCATTAGTATCATCACTACCACACTAGCTTCCACATGCTCATACATACATCTCGAAGTCAAAGAAAAGTTCTCATCAACGATCAAAGCAAAGAAATGTTCAAAGAAAGATTCTACGTCATGTGAAAGAATCTACAAAGTAAAGTGATAAAGATCAGTGTGAAAGAACAGGAACAGAAAATGTATGTACCTCAAAGACTAAAGACATATGAGCATGTTGGAAAGGCGTATAACCTCCAAAGACAAAGAAGTGACGAAAGGCAGATGACACCATATCACAACCACAACAAAGAACAAAGAAGGAAGAAAAGTCATGTATCAAAGATCACAAAGCATGAAGGAACAAAGGCTAAAGACTATTCTACAACGACACACAAAGTTCAAGACAAAGAACAAAGAAGACCTAATCACTTGGAGCATCATTCGAATGACCACCCCTTAGGGGGAGATTGTTAGCATTAAAGAAATGGATTAAGAAGTGATGGTCATTCTCATACTTATAACTTTGTAATGTGTCGTATAATATATTAGAATAGTTAACGGGCTCATGGATTGGGCTAAGCTAATGTGCTATTAGTTATGTTAAGCTAGTCCATTTAGTTATGTTGTAAACAAGCTCAATCCACTCCATAAACAAGTCCATGGCAAAGCCCATGTGGCTTATGCTAGGAAGTATAAAAGACTCAACACACCTCATTTGTGAGTGTGCTTGAGTGTTTGTATGTGTGTTCTCTCTAAGTAATAAACATGTTCTTCTTTTCATTTATATCTCTCTAATATACATTCGACATACATATATATCTTAAGTCACCAATCTTAGCTCTATATTGTGTGATAGANATATCACAACCACAACAAAGAACAAAGAAGGAAGAAAAGTCATGTATCAAAGATCACAAAGCATGAAGGAACAAAGGCTAAAGACTATTCTACAACGACACACAAAGTTCAAGACAAAGAACAAAGAAGACCTAATCACTTGGAGCATCATTCGAATGACCACCCCTTAGGGGGAGATTGTTAGCATTAAAGAAATGGATTAAGAAGTGATGGTCATTCTCATACTTATAACTTTGTAATGTGTCGTATAATATATTAGAATAGTTAACGGGCTCATGGATTGGGCTAAGCTAATGTGCTATTAGTTATGTTAAGCTAGTCCATTTAGTTATGTTGGAAACAAGCTCAATCCACTCTATAAACAAGTCCATGGCAAAGCCCATGTGGCTTATGCTAGGAAGTATAAAAGACTCAACACACCTCATTTGTGAGTGTGCTTGAGTGTTTGTATGTGTGTTCTCTCTAAGTAATAAACATGTTCTTCTTTTCATCTATATCTCTCTAATATACATTCGACATACATATATATCTTAAGTCACCAATCTTAGCTCTATATTGTGTGATAAAGTTGAGTAATCTTAGGTCCTATATTGTTGCATTTATATTTCTTTATTATGGTGAGTGAAATTATAGATTAAGGAATTTCAAAAAATTGGAAAATTTCCAATTTTATTTTTTTTAATAAAAAAGATTTACAAAAAGACAGGTTTTGATATAAAAACATATCTTTTTACTGTATATTAACACATGTTTGATGGCTATAAAGACAGGTTGTGGGAGAACCGTTGCCAATATCCAATAAAAATATGTGTGTTTACTATAATATAGAGACCGATTCTTAGGAGAAAACCGGTTTCGATGCTTCCAACAGAGACAGGTTGTGCAACCGGTCTATGTATGTTTCGATCATGGAGATACCCCCTTCAGAGAGTGGTCTCAAAACCACTCTTCATGGGCTATTTTGACCAGTTTCTCTAAGCTTTTGTGTAGTAGTGGCAAGCGAAAGGGAAAGATGTTGAACTTATGGAATGTGAACCGGGATAACCACGGTTATCACTTTCACTCAAGCTAAGTTAAGGGAATATGATGAGCCAAGTATGAGGTATTCCACGCCTTGTGGAATAGAAGGTTTTGGTGCTTGGGATGCGGAGTGCAACACTCCAAAAAGTGATAGCTATGTGACTTATGCATTTTATGAAAAGTTTGGAAATGGAAAGTATGATTTGGACAAGTATGGTAGAAGGATTGCAAGTGGTTTAATGGGTGGGATTTTGTTTGCCTTGGCATTCTCGTGATTGTTCATTGTTAAACATTATTGTTTTCGTACGGAATTTAAGCCAAAGGAAAAAAGCTATGTTCAAGCCTCTTCAATTAAGATGTTTTGAAGCCGTCTTGTTCTCATTTGTTTGGATATATAATGATGACTACTCGAAATCACAAGGTGTTAATTCATGGATAAGTCTTAATCTAGCATCAAAGTTTTCAAGGAGATTCAACAGTTATATCCTACAATGGGATAGGTGGTAGTTGCACAAAATTGTCTATTAATTGATGGAATTATTAGATTAATGATCCTATAATTGCTTGTATAGACTCTACCAGTTAATTAGGCACTTTGTATTTAGCTTTTTCTTTTTTTTTTTTTTTTTTTTAGTTAATAAAATTAGCCGTTCAAAATTAAAAGAAGGAAACAGATCACCAAGTACATTTGCTCAATCAATTCATAAAATATTACAAGAATCAAAGGTAGTTTCTTTAACAATGCGGAAGAAAATATCCATAACAAGACATCAAGATATTAGAAGAAGAGACAAAGTCACCAAATCGGCTAAAATATAACCCATACAATCTTCCAAATTAACAATGTTCACTTTGGTGCAGACACATACTCTAAACTGAACAAAACGAAAAAGCTTGAAATGTTGAACCAAAAATCTTGCACCACGACTGAGACTGACAAAATCAGAGATAAGCTAGGATTGGACTGAACTATACTAAGAAGAACCTAAAACATGCCTTTTTTGGGTACAACAAGAATCAACTCTGTTTAAATTGCATTTTAAATTCCTATTCAAAGACGGAAGAAATGATTTAACCTGAATAATCTCATGAAGCCAAACAGCAGATGGATTTCATTTTTGAACTTGAGAGGATCTTCCTCCACAGCGGATGGAGCAGACAGCATGAAGACCAATTAGTTTCTTGATACCCAGATAGACCACACCAAGCATAAAGCAGCCGCGCCAAAAGTATCATGGTCCATTAAAGAAGATATCATAACTCTCGTTAAAATTTTCCATGCTTATATTAGAATCAGTTTCTATCATATTGTTTAACCACGAATTATTAGAATATTCTTCTTCACCAGCTGACACCGGCAATCTGAGGTGATGGGAGTTATCGACATTTTCTTGGGGGTGAAAATCACCTCCCAAATCAGATGAGTTGAACTCAGGAACAACCAAATCTTCCAAACCACCATTTGAGGGAGATGGAACACCTTCAGTAGCAGTTGTATTTGAATCAATCGGTAATGCAAAAACATCTACATTTGATAGCTCCTTAGATAAACCGCTACCACTAGCACCTCCAGAGTTGCTATTATCAAAACCATTTGAAAATATATTCGCATTTGCTCCTAGATTGTATTGTGATTCTACATTTGCAACAACAACTGATGTTGGAAGCGCTTCAGACATTCCACTACCACTAGCACCTCCAAAGTTGCTATTATCAAAACCATTTGAAAATATATTTGCATTTCCCACTAGATTGTATTGTGATTCTACATTAGCACCAATAACAAATGTTGCAGGGGCTTCAAAAGTTCCGCTACCACTAGCACCTCCAGAGTTGCTATTATCAAAACCATTTGAAAATAAGTTTCCATTTGCCCCTAGATTGTATTGTGATGTTACATTTGCATCAACAATAGATGTTGCAGGGGCTTCAAAAATTCCCCTACTACTGGCACCTCCTGAGTAGCTATTATCAAAGCCATTTAAAAGTACATTTGGAATGACCCCTAGATTGAATTGTGATCCTAAAGTTGCACCAACATCGAGTGTTGGAATGGCTTCAGGAAAACCACTGGCACCTCCAGAGTTGCTATTATCAAAACCGTTAGAAACGCTATTGGCATCTACCCCTCGATTGTATTGTGATTCTACAGTTGCACCAACATCAAGAGGTGCCACAACTTTTCCAAAATCCGGAAGTGAGTAATTTTCACCTGTTACCATTGCATCTATTTCTTTTCTATAATCCTCTTCTTCAAGTTCAACTAGACTGCCTTGAGCCTTACCCCTATGGGGGTTTTCACCTAGCCCAAGAGCACTGCTCGTAGAGGTTTCACCTGGAGCCTTATGCAGTAGATCGATATAACAATGATCTGGTGCTTGACCGTCACGTGTGGCAGCGGTTACAACTGGAAAACATGATGATGAAATTTGTTGCAATTTACGGCGGATGCTATCGACATGCATAGTCAATGAGCCAATGGAGTTTAGATTTGATGGTCTATGGAGACTGTTCGATTGAAATTTGGATGCATCAAAGTGAGATGGGGTTGATAGCCCAAATCTGTGTCTAGCATAGTCTTGTACATGCAAATTTTGGTAGGTTTTCTCCGGAAGTAGTATGACAGGTTCTTTCATACGCCTTCCTCTTTCTATATCAACCTGAAACTGTATATCCAAGATGGAATGGTTTTTTAAAAATACAATAACAAAAAGATGGAACATTTCCATCATTTACTAAATTAGTCCAATAAAGTATACATATATTTTTTTAATACATATAGACACAAATGAACGAAACGAAAGTACCTGTGGGTGACATGCAATGTGATTGCGCGAAATGCCTGGTACATTCATCTGTTCTGGAACTGCGTTTAGATAAGCCTCTGCCAGAAGAAAGAATAAGCATTAAAACAATATTGAAACGTTAATTAGTGTTACAGCAAGCGGAAGCGGAAAGTTTTATGGTAAGCATCGACTTTCTTATTTAAACTAAATGTGTTAATTAGATAAAAATGTACGAGAGTATGTGTGAGAAGATGTATGGTACTTTTTTTGCCGTGTGTGTTCCATCCTTCAATTCCATTGGCAAAATTGGAACATTTTCTTCGCTTATTTGATTTGCTATCCGTCCCTTTTTTTAGCTCCATCTTCCTGTTAATAATATGTTCGAAAACATTTGAAATTCCGTAGAGTCCGCAAGGTTTAACACAATGCCAAACTGCTTTGTAATCTAGAGCAATCTCTGACATTTCCTTTTTGTTACCTTCAGGGACCATCACTGTAAACCATTTTCAAAACAGCCTCGATTAGAAGACATGTAATATAATTTAGATCTAATATAAATGAACTACCAAACATATATAGATTTTCAACTTAGATCTTACATATTATTTTTAGATATGGTAGAATCTTCGAAGATCGATCAAAAAAATCCTTCAAATTTGTATCGCAATCGTCAGAGTCGACCAATACACAGTCGAATATGCTTCCACTTAGAATCAGGGACAATCCTGCAGTTGCTTTTGATGTAGCTATAACTGCACAAAATACATGAAATCCAAACTGATTAAGAGCCTAATATATACACTATAAGCAGGATGAACTATCATATAAAAACTAAATAATAGGGACAAAAATATCATTTCTTTAACGACCACCAATAAGATGTCCTTCAGTGAAAAACGCTAGCAACGCGCTAGAGGAAAGGGTTACAACATATTGCCAAGTATTCTTACAAACGAAAATCATCGGACACAATTAATCCACAAGTGATTAGGAGAAACAAATATCATTAAAATGAACCACTCTTGTTTCTCATTATTGTTTTTACGACTTTCTTAAAAGGGTTCCTTTTCGTAAACAAACCAATAAAAAGGGTAGTGTCGACATATCATCAAAAATCTTTTGTACACATACCCACTTTTCTCAAAATCTCTTTAGCAACGACATATAAACATTAAAAGTGGATTACTGTACAAATATTGCAATCGCTTATATAAAAAATTACTTTCTTTATCGAAACAGATGAATCAATAGCAGCACAGGTTATCACTCTCTTATATATACATAGAAACTTATGGTTTTAACATGATAGTGCTACATTAAAAAGACTTACTTATGGTTTGGTTACATACCTCCGTTATCTGATAGTAAATCTTGAACGATATGGACCAATTATATGCACTTTAAACATAACGAAATAATGTATAATTCTTTTAATCGCTTTAAAAACAGTTGAACCTTCTTGGATCGAAAGACATATTTATTGTTGCACAGGTTATCACTTTCTATTAGTACATATATATAATAGATATGAGTGTAGTGTGAGTGGTGGTAGTATATGTAGTGGGTATAGTGTGATGTATGAGTATAGTGATGAGTGAGTGATATATGTATGATTAGATGATAGGGGTAGTAA
>LBNU01037169.1:169790-185586 GCA_014162995.1 Artemisia annua | reverse complement strand
ACGAATCTATAAAAAGATCAATCTAATTATGGATTTACATCTGTTTCTGGATTCTTAAATCTTGAACATCGGTAGACCAATTTATAAGCACTATTTTTTCTATATCAAACAAACTTGGCATGGATCTGAATATATATGCAAAGATCTCACTAAATGAAACTTATTAGACGAAAATGTGACTCCTGTATAAAATGGAATTCTATCCAACAAATAGATCTTAAGAATGCTAATCGTACCAAATAAAGTAGGATCTAATTCTAACACAGCAGTAGAACGTAAATAACATTCAACTTACCTTGATAACCATTGTATAAATACCAGAATGGCATCGGGGCCTGAGTGCATTTAAAAAGATTCCCCATATTAAAACTCGTAGTCTCACGAGCTACGATTCTCGGTCGTGATTTCTGGAGCTATTGCATGTCGTCATTTTGATAAGAAGAAAGGAAACAGATTGGAAACCTTAAGGGTACATCAAAAGAAGAAATGGAGGGTTAGGGTAAGAGTTAGGACATAGGAGTAATAAATAGGGATTAGTGTGGCGGGCTGTATCGTACATGGGGGAAGCGGACACAAGGAACATTTGGGGGGGATTCCCAAAATTTTATTAATAGAGTTTAAAATTCGAATTAGCAAAAATTATTTCAATTAATATCATACATTTTTGGCAGGTAATTGGCTACTTTTATGCCGCATGATTTGTTGATATTTTTTTCTTCCGGTTAGAATTGTATTTCATTTTGTTTTCTGGGATGACGTGGGAAATTCAAAATTGTTCATCTATCAACTGTCAACATTGGCCTTTGTATTGTGTTTCCCTAGAGTTAATTCATTATTTTTTAGCGTTTTAATTTGGTTAGCTTCTATTATATTTTAAGGAGTACGGCGTTGTTACGTTGGTTATTTTCATGTTATGGTTCCTCTTAAGAGATTTCTTTTAGTTATTTGGTCAGGTTTATTGGTTAGGTTAGGGGGTCAGGTGTAGTGTTGAAGCCGAGTAACTGAAGCCTCGGTCAAACATACCGGGCCGTTATTGCCGTAAAGCCTTAGGTGAACAAAGTCTAAATTCTTGTAGGTGAATTTGCATGGAGTTCGGATTGCGTTGTAATCGTTTAGCAATTTTTTGACCGAATTAAATGAAAATTGTGTCACTCCTAAAAAGGATGAATGTAGAAAAATTGGCTTGTAAGTTACAAATTTCTTCTAAATGCTCTTGATTATCAAAATAGCTAATATCCTCTTTTGGTCAAATAATTATTCATATTTTATTCAGTTTATGCTCTAATTGATTTTTGTTTAAATAAATAATGCAAACTTTATTTTGGTCAGGGAACCCCTTTTTTTTTTTTTTTTTTTTTTTTTTTTTTGTTTTTTTTGTAGAGGGATTCAATACTCTTGGTAAATTTTATCACGTCAAAAAATAAATAAGTACAATTGATGTAGGTGAGTCCCACATCTGAGCCCAAAAAGACAAAACAAACGCTCCTATTGTACTTAACACCTAATCTAGCATAAGAATGGCATGGCAAACTTATGAGACCTAATAAAAACCTTAGCTAATTTGACCACGGAAACTAATATCAAAAGCGTAAGCAAACTCCATTTGGGCTTCTGTTAAACCACAGACATCAAAATTATCATTAACCTTGGAACTATTCCTCGTATAAACTATTCCTACACACTCCACCACCACTTTTAGAGCATTCATTAACCTTAGAACTTGTAGATGCCATATAAGTAGCAGTTCATTGTAGACCTCGAGCACTTCATCATCACTATCCGTATTATCCAGATCAACAACCATTTCAGAACTAGGAAGCGTTGATTTACAAGGTTTTAGTGGTTTCCCATCATCACCCACTTGCACAAGCTTCCCATCGAGCGTGTGACTTTCCAGTTCATTAATTCTTTCAACCAAAGTGTAGTACTCGGACATGCTTTCAACTCCAACCGGGCGACATAGGTCCATAGGCAAACTATGCATAGGTCCATAGTCAAGGGACTTGTTTTGCTATATGCAGCAACTTTCTAACACTAATAGTTTGTTTATGTTGGGTTTGACAAGTCTTATTATGTGAAGGGACTTAAGATGTTAGATGCAAAAGTTTTAGGCTATATATTAGTCTCAACCGACTAGTGTTTCATTATCTCACTTTTTCATCTCTCAAAAACTCTCTAAAAGTTTTCTTGTGTTCTTATGATTTTGATATTGAATTGTTCGACTCATCAACTGATTGATCCAGTCTCTTGTTTCTTAGATTTTGTTTATATTGACAGTTCACAGTTTGGTGACTATCTTTCTTCTTATTCTTATATTGTAATCTAACATTCTAATAGTAAACCAAGGGGTGGTTGGTTGTGCTCATTGATACATGTTTAATAATTTGCAATCAGGTGTGTAGAACCATAGAGGGGATTAATATGGTCTTTTCGGCTTTTTCAAAGTTTATTGATTTCAAGACTCAAAGATCAACCAGTGGTTTTTTTTGGGTAAAAGGTCAAAAAACCCGGTAAATATATTACTCCAAAAAATGTTTAAGTACAAAGGATATGGGTGAATCCCATATCTCAGCCCGTTACATAGGCGGTAAAGCTTACATAACCAGATACTTCCTATTCTCTACAGAAGAAAATAAACCACTACTCAAAAGATAACATTAGACTCCTATAAAAGCAAACTTACTTCCTACCAAGGCCTTGGAGCTTGACACCATACATGTCATAAAAAGCATCTAAATTCCATGGAAGATCGTAGACCTGATCCGCATAGTTATCATAATCATAGTCATCATAATCATCTTTGCGATCATGACCACCACCAAATAGGTTCATTGACTCATCAAAAGTGTTCACAACATCCTCTTCATCACTGTCAGAATCAACAATCTCTCTCACCTTAGAGAATGGGTTAACCCTCTTAGTAGAAGAAGTATACGGAGCCGGATAATCAACCTTTATAATAGGATGACCATCATCATCCACGAGAGTAGCTTTCCCATCAATAAGTAGCTTTTCAAGCTCCCCAATTTTCTCAACAATAGGGGTAAGACCAACCTCGTTAGCTTCCATTGAATCACTCACAAGTGGTTCTTGTGATGCATTACCAGTCTTTTGAGACCCATCCTCCTTAGCTTCCTTTGTAATACCAGAATTCACTTCCTTAGTCACTTCATTGGTATGAGTAAGATCAACCAGTGGTTGTACAACAATTACAACAACTACAATCACAACCAAAGTATATAAAGCAAGTAAAGAGATATCATGATATATATTGGTTCAGGATGGGGGTTTATACCATCCGTACGTCCAGTTGTGAATCCACAACATGTTACTATTCACTAATTATAATCCTTCCGGTAGACTATAAACCGTTAAAACTTCACTCCATCGAAATGTACTAAGATTAGCGCTCACAAAGAAGAGCTACTCCCAATGGTATTCCGCCCTCGGAAACAACCCAAAAGAATCTCATGATTTGACTTACCATTAAGACCACTAAAACCACGAAGAACTTCCCTCGGAAGTATCAAACACCATGATCTAGGCTTGGTCACAAAGACATATTACTTCCCTTACAACAAAATTTTGAATAAATAAGTTTGATTGTTTAATAAAGTCCTAACCTAACCTGGAGACTTGATTCTAGTAGAAAAGGTATAGAGAACAAGACCCTCGACACAATTTACAAGAGTGGATTAGGTTCTTGTGAATCTTCCCTTGTGGAGAATGTGTTCTGTTAGCATTAAAGAAAAGTGGCGGTCATTCTAGTCATAGGAACTTTGTATACGTGTTATAGATTATGTCATTATTTATTAAATGGGCTCATGGACTTGGATAAGCTAGCATTCGATTAGTTAAGTCTTGTAAGCTTTTATTAAATGTAAATCCAAGTCCATAATGCAAACAAAGCCCAAGCCCATAGAAAGCCTATTAGGGCATCTTGTATGAACTATATAAACACCTCAAAGGCTCATTTGAGGTGTGTGCTTGAGTGTGTTTTGTGTGTGTTTTGCTATTAATAAAGTTTCATATTTCATCTCTCTTTTTCTCCATCTTAACACCAACTTACATACATTAAATCACCAATCTGTGCCTCATATTGTGTGATAAAGTTACTAGATCTAAGGTCCTACATGTTCTTTCAAAGATGATAAGAGAGAAAGATTAAGAACACAAGATAGACTTAGAGGGTAGAGAGAAAAGAATTAGAGATAAAGAATGAATGACAATGGGTAAGGAATAGAAAGTCAAGGTGTGGTATTTATAGGCAAAAATCCCAAAGAAGTGAAAAATCACTACGAGGCTGGTGCATTGGCGTCGTGCAAAAGCGTGGCTAGCGTACTAGGATCCCATATTGATTTTTTTGGGGATTTTGGCCTTTTAAATACCCAAACTAGCTAAACCCCTAATTGTATTTCACACTTTAAACTTTTCATTATTCTCATACTCAAGGTCAACCAACTCAAATGACCATTTGATAAAATCATTTTTGAAGTATTTGAAAGAGTATTTGGGGTGTTTATCCAATTATCAAAGAGAGAAAGAGAGAAGGGATAACTGGATAAGGGTAGTTTGGGTATTCCTCACATGGCATAGATAGAAAAGAAGAATATGCCAAGAGAATATTCCTTTGTTTGGAAGGAAGTGTAGATGTTAAGAGAAAGAGATATGGAAGATTTTAATTTCAAATTAAGATTGTGGAGTAGGGGATAGAAGTTAACTATGGTTGAGTTATGTGAGTTGGAATGAGTTAGGAGAGAATGATACGCCATGGAATATTCCAAGTAGAAAGAATAGATGAGATGGGTATGAGTTGGAATGGAATAGTGTGGTGGTGATGTGATGGGGAGCCTAAGGTTGTGAATTCAAATTTGAAATTTGAATGTTAGAGGATGAGTGAGTTGGCAAGGAGTATGAGGGAAGAAAGGAGTGGTGTGTGTGAGAGTGATTTGAATTTGAAATATAGAGTATGTGAATGGGAGTGAGAGAGAAGTGTGTAGAGTAAGCTTTGAGAGTGTGTGTGTGTGTGTGTGTGAGTGAGTGGAATTCAAATTTAAATTGAGATGAATATGTGAGTGGTGAAGTGAGGAAGAGAGTGAATAGTAAATGTGTATGAGAATGTTTTGATGTGAGAGAAGAAGGGAATGTTGGCATGTTGGGAGACAAAGGTACATGAAGGTGCAATGTGTGTAAGGGAATGTTGATGATAAGATTTACAAGGATTTGAAATGGTTTAAGGTTTATTTCATGAAGATGATAATCAAAGGATTGATTATGGGATTAATCATATTGTCATTAATAAAGAAAAGAATTAGATAGTAATGATTGAGGAGTGTGTTCGGGAATAGAAATCAAAGGATAATCATCAATACAAATAACCTAAAATCAAGTAATCACAATTTCTTAATTCATGATTAACCAACACTAATGTAACACCCCCAAAATTTGGTTCAACGGAAGACAAAACAAGTATTGGGGTGCTACTAATTGGTACACAACACAAGTATAAGATAACAAAATAACATTATCCATTTTAGATAAAGCATTTCAAAATCCAAAATTCAACATTTACGTTTATTCAAAAGTACTGAAATAAGGCCTAAAAGGAATCATAAAGATAGGTCCTAAATAAGATATCTGAGTAAAATTGATCCATAAACTATGCCACTTGCCAAGCCTCCAACAATTACACGCCCAAAAATACTATCATCAATTACATGAGAAAACATGCTAAAAAGGTCTACTAACGATAGTGAGTTCATAGGTTTAATCATAAAACAAGAACATTTAAACCACATAACACATATTTGTTACACCGGACAATGTCATGAAACCAACACGTTAACCACGCACTAGGAGCGCCATGTAATAATAACCGCGAACTAGGAGCGCCATATAATAATAACCGCACACAAGGAGCGCCATATAATAATAACTGCGCACAAGGAGCGCCATATAATAATAACTGCGCACAAGGAGCGCCATATAATAATAACTGCGCAAAAGGAGCGCCATATAATAATAACCTTAGCCAGTTCACGTAACGGTTTCATAAATCACAAACAAGTTTCAGGTCCAATCAATAAAATATTTTGCATGCTTCTCACCCCAAGATTTCAAAACAATTAATAATACGATCAAAAATTGGTTTATGAAACTTACCTCAAGTTCAGCATCAAAGAAATAGCACAACACAACAGGAACTACGGTATCACAACACAACGTACTCGGCACGACCTAATAATATAAAGACTCGTCTCAAAATATAACTCACAAAAGAAATCAAATGTGATAGAGTTTTCCAAAAGTCAACCATCTCTATTTCCAAAATAATCTTGTTTTAGCCTTTTAAAAGAGTTTGGTATCATCATTTGTGTAACGATAGAGAACACAGACTCAAGAGTACACAAGCTAGAATGAATAATGGAATAGTCAGGAAGAGTATTGACGAGAACTCGAGTCGAGAAAAGATGACGATGATAACGCTCATTTTGTATATGATAGAGTCGCGTTATTTGTATATTTTTGTATATTATTTGGTTATGTTTATGATCATTTCACACTTATTAGGTATAAAGATATATCCATGTTTAGGTACAAGGAAATATCAAGAATGACGAAGAAAAGCCGATAAATCAAGAGAATACGCAAGAAAGGATTTTCATCAAAAAATAATGATTCATACTACGATTATTTCCGATGTACAAGTGGAGATTATGAAGACTTTCAATGAAAAGATGAGTCAAAATTTAGAGCTCAAAAAGATTATTTAAAGATGGAGTTTTGTGCCAACCCAAAGTTGAAATACTTACGCAAATCAATACTCAACCCAAGGTTCTATGGTCCAACCTAAGATTGAGCAGTCATCCTAGCCGCCGGAGGTCCAAACTGGAGGTTGAAACGTGTCTGAACTGAAAAGTTGCATTTAAACCTTGTTTTAATCACCATTAATCACCAAGTCCGATCATTACCTCTTCATTATGATTATTGGAGTTTGTAATAGCTTTTTAGTCATAATCCAAGCATAAATAGACCCTAGTCTCACCATATTAGAGACACACTTACAATCAAGCCTTACACCATAAGGACTTGATCATATTTTCTAAACCCAAAAGAGCGAAATAATTTCTGTCATTCTCAAAAAGATACCAAGGCGAAGGAAGTGTTGGTGATACTTATTAGAAGAGGTGAAAGATTCACTTGTTCAATTAGAGGCCTTAAGGAGTGCTATAACTCTTTACATATCTTGCTCATTGTAGTCTTACTTTGTGTAACTTTTTACTTAATTATTATGTTGAACAATTTGATGTTTAATGGAATGTTACGTTTGTTAATGAAACTTGTTATGGAGTAATTTGTGAAACTTGTTTGGGAATTATGTAGACTTTCGTGTGAACGTGAAATGGTTAGTCGGTTAGAAAAAGTGATTGTTCTCATAAGTTTATTTAAATATAATTCGTGTTCTAAAACTTGTTGATTTAACATTGTTGGATTTAAAGGTCGAAATGATATCTAATATTGTTTAATTCCAAGAAGTTGGTGCACAAATGGATTGGTGCTTGATAATTGACAACTATCAAGTAGTCAAGATTTTAAATGAATTCGAGAATATTTAATCACGTGAATGAGTCGAAAGGACTCATAAGAACTAATGATACTAATCATCTTTTTAATACATTTAACTATACAAAGTAACTAGGTTAATGGGGTGAGTGTTGGCCGAAAGGACTCACCCGTGAGACTAGTATAAACATGGGATTTTTTTGATATTACCCATTGACTAGAAGTCCATGTAAAATTGATATGTGCCTTATACGTATATGTTTCACCCAAACATGTTCAACATTCTATCACGATTGGTTACTATTCCTAGACAAGTACTTTTTTGTTTAATTGGATACGAGTGTTAGCATTAAAGAAAAGTAGAAAAGTGATGGTCATTCTCATATTTGTAACTTTGTAATGTGTTGTAGAATACAATAGAATAGTCAAAGGGTTCATGGATTGGGCTAAGCTAATAGGTTATAAGTTATGTATCAAGCTAGTCCATACTTAAAGTGTAATCCATATCCAATCCAAGCTAATCCATACAGGGCCCATAGAAAGCTCATGAGGCATTTAGTCTTATCTATAAAAGACACCACACACCTCATTTGTGGGGTGTGCTTGAGTGTTGTTGAGGTAACATTGTCAAGATCTCCTAATGTTTTAATTATAACAAATAAACCTTCGAAACACATAAAATAACAAACGGTAGCCAAAATTCCCCGAACCTCATAACTGTTCCTGGCGCGCTGGCCACGCGTTGACGCGTGGCTGACGCGCCAGGCTACTGTATGGTTCGGGACGAATTTTGAAAGTCGGCTTTCCCCTTACCCGACAAATGTGGATCTTTCAATTCAGGTATGAATATGTTATGTGCTTAATTGAGAACACTCGAAACGAGTTATGGGATTAGAGAGATCCAACTTTTAAAATACCCACTTACGGGAAAACATCAACTCATCTTTTCTAACTCTCGCCTCTAGCCAAGGCTTTTCTAAACCTAGGGAGCTTATATATTTCACGTAATATCAAGTGAAAGCATTCATATGCTCATAGCCCGTGCTTACGTCTTCTCTAATCACGTAACGAGTTTACTCCCTTATTGGTCAATCTAAGTCAAAGGTCACTTTGCGTAAACGCATCCTTTCCCGCATGGGATATGCTTTACATCAAGGCAAAGCACTTGGCTTGTTTGTACCAAGGTGTTAATTGGGAACGTCGAGTCGTGGAAAGTCACGAGTTATGAGATTATGGATTCTCGACGTTGAGTTACTTGAGATTATAAGTAACCTTTGATTTTCTCAACTCATAATCACAATTTTCTAAACCTTTTTCTTTCTTAATGACAATTGGATTATTTCTTAATCTCCTCTTAATCACATTTTACATAACCAAATCTTATCCCCAACACTTTCTAAATATTCCCTTACACCTCTTACACCTTTACATCTTTGACTTCACAAACTCCCACACAATATTCTCTTTTATAATATTCCCTTCACTTTATACATTCCTCATATACACTTTTTTACACACACACATACACACACATACTACTCACATACACACACCTTTACATTCAAAATACACACACTTCACTCACATACCCTTCTTCACATACACAAGGCTCCCCATCAAATCCTTCTTACATATTCCTTACATTCTTACGCATATCATATCCAACCAACTTATTCCTTACACCCCAACAACTTTATTTTCAAAATACACACACTACTCACAACCATCCCATTCTCTACACACACTAGGCTCCCCATCACATCCAACCCTTACATATTCCCTTACACACATCTCTTCACTCTTACACAATCCAACTCATACCTTATATTCCTTACACACTCTTCATCTCAACCATTCATTCCCCTACAACACATCTCAACCATCCATTTCTTCTTCCTCCGCAAGAAATGGAATATCCTTTGGAATATCCTTTCTTAACCCAACCATGGTTCATCTAACCCAACTATGGTTAGTTCTCAACACACCCATTCTCACCCAATCATGGTTAACTCTTAACCACACCAAGGATGGAATATTCCCTTGGATATACTCTTTAACCTAACCATGGTTTATTCTCTACACACTCTTCTAACTTAACCATGGTTACTTCTTAACCCAACCTCTCTCACTCTTCCCTATAGAGGAATATCCCATGGCATATTCTTCTTTTATGCCATGTGAGGAATACCCATTCTACCCCTACCCAATTATCTCTTCTTTCTTTCTATCTTTGATAATTGGTTTTCTAATAAACACTTTACAAAACATTTTCCAAATTGGCTATTTGAGTTGGTAAACCTTAGATTGATTAATGTTAAGTTTTAGTGTGTGAAGTAAAATTGGGGGTTTAGCAAGGGTAGGTACTTACAAGACCAACACCCAAATCTTGGGAAACTTGTACATTGCCTCTGGCGCGTCACCCACGCGTTGACGCGTGGGCAACGCGCCGGACTCGGTAAATTTTTCCCAAGTTTGGGTCTTGGCCTATAAATACCCCCTTGGCTCTTGTATTCCTCACCCCTTGCCATTATTCTTTCTCTCTAATCCTCTAATTCTATCTTGTGTTCTTAGTTTTCACATTAACATCTTTGAAAGAACACATCTCCTTGCAAGGGAAGAATTACAAGAACCAAATCCACTCTTGTGATTGTGTCGAGGGTCTTCTTATCTATACCCTTTCTACTATAATCGAGTCTCTAGGTTAGGTTAGGACTTGNTCTAATTCTATCTTGTGTTCTTAGTTTTCACATTAACATCTTTGAAAGAACACATCTCCTTGCAAGGGAAGAATTACAAGAACCAAATCCACTCTTGTGATTGTGTCGAGGGTCTTCTTATCTATACCCTTTCTACTATAATCGAGTCTCTAGGTTAGGTTAGGACTTGATTGAACAATCAAACTATTATTCATTCGATTTGGTTGTAAGGGAAGTCTTGTGTCTTGGTGACCAAGCCTAGATCATTGGGATCTAGTTGGGGTTTGATACTTCTGGTGGGAAGTCTTGGTAGTGGTCTTGCTGACCGTAGGTTAAGTCGAATCACGAGATTCTTTTGGGTGGTTTCCGAGGGCGGAATACCGTGGGAGTAACTCATTCTTTGTGAGCATCGATATTCGAGAATACCGGTGGAATGAATTGTAACGGTTTGTAGTCCACCGAAAGGATTATACTAGTGAATAGTATCGTGTCGTGGATTCGCAACTGGACGTACGGATGGTATAAACCCCCCATCCCGAACCAGTATATATCGTGGTGTCTCTTTACATGCTTTATATACATTGGTTGTGATTGTGGTTGTTGGATTTGTTGTACAACCATTTGTTAATCTTTGAGGCTTGAAGTCGTTAAACTTCGAAGAAGCTGAAAAGACCGTATTCACCCTCCCCCCTCTACGGTTCTACAAGTGTGTATTGTGTGTTTTATTCTTATGAAATACAAGTTCCATCTTTATTATCTCTCTCTCTCTAAACATACGCCATATATACATCTTTCAAGTCACCATCTTTGTGCTATATTGTGTGATAAAGTTACAGATTTAAGGTCCTACAAGTGGTATCAATCGCCTAACAATGATTTAGGGGTGTGTGAGTTTGTGTGTCTCATGTTTTTTAAAGCTTTCTATTCGATCTTTTTTTTCAAAAATCTTCACATTTCTTGTTTTCTTGTGGTTTTAGCACTTTTTTGATTACAAATTAGTGTTATAAATCATTTGTCACAAGAAAGATTCAAGCTTATTGAAAATCTTCCAAGTTTGAATAATCCGTACCTTATGTTCTTCATTTTTAGAATAGTCTCAAATCGTGTTAAAAGTGTTAAAGTATGCAACTTTATGATTGTTTGAGTGTTTCTAAGATTAGAAGTACAAGAATCTTGAAAATTTAAACTTGTTTTAGGTGACTTTTTGTGATTTTGAAAATCTAAGAATTTTTCAATAGTCATTTTTAGAATAGTGAAACCCTCAAAATTTCTAATAGTCACTCTCCGTGGTTTCTTCAAAATTGGTGGACTACTCGGTGTTATTCTACCTTGTATAAGATAGAAAAATACTTCGACTCTCGGAAAATTTCTTCTTCGTATGAATTAGAAATTTTGATTTTTCGAATTGGCTATTAGAAAAAAATTTAGAATAGCTATTAGAAAAAAAAATTTAGAATAGCTATTAGAATTTTTTTTTTTTTTATTTTTTTTTTTTTAAGAATAGCTATTAGAAAAAAAATTTAGAATAGCTATCAGAGAATAGCTATTAGAAAAAAATTTAGAATAGCTATTAGGAAAAAAAAATTAGAATAGCTATTAGAAAATTTTTTAGAATAGGCTATTAGAAAAAAAATCGAATAGACCTCAAAATTTCGAATAGTGGTTCAAATTTCGAATAGAGGCAGATTTTTCGAATAGATGCAGATTTTTCTAATAGAGGCAGATTTTTCTAATAGACACCCTATTTTTCTAATAGAGGTAATTTTTCGATTAGCAAGGATTTTTCGAATAGAGTTACATAACTACAACAAAGAACTTCACCTTCATCAAACTCAACTCCTTTATTGTTGGAAGGATCCAAAATCAACTTTATCCATCATAACTTCATCAATGGCAACTCAGCAAGATATTCATGCCGCAAGAGCTGAAAACCGACCTCCCATGCTGTCAAAGGGTGATTACTCACAATGGGCTAGTCGTATGATGCGCTATCTTAAGAGCAAACCAAATGAAAAACTTCTTATCAATTCCATTTTGGAAGGACCCTTCAAACCACGACAAATACTAGACCCTGTTGATCCTAACGGAAACCCCCCTCCAGTACAACCATACTACAGAGATCAGACTGAGGCTGACTACACTAAGGAAGACAAACAACAAATTGCAGCTGATGATCAGGCATTTCATCTCGTTGTTCTTGGTCTACCTGAAACAACTTATGCAACTGTTGACAGTGAAGGAAGTGCTCATGCAGTCTGGGAAAGAGTCAAAAGGTTAATGTATAGGACAGACATCGGGAAACAGGAAATGGAAACACAATTGCTCAAGGAACTACGCAAGTTTACTTCAATTCCTGGTGAATCCATAGAGTCGTACTATCTCAGGTTCTGTAAGATCATGAATGACTTATCCAGATACAACCTTTCACAGACGAACATTGCTAAAAACACCAATTTTCTGAATGAGTTACAACCTGAATGGGGAAGATACGTCACTATTATTTATTAGATAAAGAACTTGCATGAAGTTACCTATGATCAATTGTATGACTTTTTGAAGCAGAATCAAGCTAAGGCAAATGAAGTAAGGGCTGAATTACCAGCTAAAAAGTATGATCCTCTCGCATTCATTGCTCAAACACCAACATCTTTACCAGTGAACACACAACATCAACCATCATCATCTTCCACTCACAACTACATGCAACAACAATACATTCCACAACAACAAACTGATGTAATCCCACAACAACAATTCTACCCACAACAACAACAAGTTATTCCACAACAACAATACCCACAATTCCAAGAACCAGAATTCACTGACAATGATGAATCTACTGCTGCTTTGAGACAAGCATTTGCTTTTCTGACAAAGGCATTCCAAGGACGCTATTCGACACTAACAAACAACAACCAAAGGATTTCATCGAACACTCGCAACAGGCAGATCGCTCAACCGGGTTTTAACATGGGTAAAGGAGGCCAAATGGTTGGTGTTATTGGGGATCAGCAAGGATATGCTACAAGATTTCACATGGGTAATCAGAATATGCAGAATCAGTTGGGTCCATATGCAGGGAATCAGATGGGTTAGTATGCAGGGAATCACCTGGGTCAGATTGTTGGAAATCAGAGGGGGCAGAATGTTGGAAATCAAGCAGTGGGTAATCAGATGGGAAATGTTGCAGCTCCAGTTGTCGGGAATTATGGCAATATGAATTAGGGTAATTTGGTAAAGTGTTTCAACTGTCATGGTGTAGGTCATCTTGCAAGGAACTGTCCCACTAAGCCGAAAAGAAAGATCTCCAGTACTTGCAGAAAGCATTGATGTTGGCTCAAAAGGAGAAAGCAGGGTTTCAGTTTAATGCAGAAGAAAATGACTTTATGGCTCTTATGGATGACATGGAAGATAGAGAGGATATTGACGCGAACTGCATCTTTATGGCAAATCTTCAGGAGGCTAAGTACGACACGAATTCTGACACACCTCATGTTTATGACACCAATGCAGTATCTGAGGTACAAATCTACAATACATGCAACAATAATGATATATTTGATATGTCCCCTCATGAGGAACAGCATTCTGAGACTCCAGCACCTACTTATGATACATACCTGGACACGCCGAGTAGTAGCAATATTGATTCGGCAACTCCCGATATGAATCATAGTGGAGGCTCAGTTTCGCAGCATACTGAGAAGGATGAGCAAACACGTGCTTTATTTGAATCATTATTGAACAATTGTAGTATTGAAATTGAGAAAGTGAAAAAAGTCAATCGCGAAGTTATGGCCGCGAATGAGAAATTGACCGTTGAGCTTGAGAGATACAAGGAAAATGAAAAAAGTTTTCAAATTGATACAAAACGCAAGTCAGAATTTGAAATTAGTTATAAGAAGTTACTTGTTAAAGATAGGGAATTGCAAAACAAATTTGATAATCTTCAAATTAGTTCAACAAAAACCATTAACTCTTTGAAACAGGAAATTTCTGATTCAACAAACCAGCTTTCAAAACAAAAATCAGCTTATACCAATCTTGAAAAAGAAAGGGATGAGTTAAAAAAGGAATTTGCAAAGAAAGAAGATAAACTTTTAGATGAAATCATAGAGTCAGAGCATATGATCGAAAAACTAGAAAACTTGTTGGTTAAAACGGGTCATTCAGCTCAAACAATTCATATGATTACTGTAGGAGCCCGGAAACAACCTAAATCACGACCTTCTTCACCTAAATCTAGAGAGAGAAAGAGAGATGTAGAGAGAGAGAGATGGGAGGATCATAAGTGTGAAATAAGAACTTGTATTATTACCAAATGATCAACCACCTCACAAATGAGGTTTACAAATCTTAATAAAGAGCTAGGCATGTTAGCTTTCATGCCTTTACAAGTTTAGCCCTTGTAGTTCTAACTTTCTAATAAACATGAACAAACAACTTTGAAATACTTTCTTACGCAACCTATTACACGATTCAAGGATATAATGACCGACACTTCATAATATAAAAATACGATGCTAACAATCTCCCCCTAAGTTTTGGTCATTGAAGGTTGCGTGACGTCTTCGTCTTTATCTTTAAACTTCAACATTATTGCTCTTGACGTCTTTAGAAAACATTAGCTAAGTCATTGTTCCATGTTCATTATTCTTTGTTCCTTCATGCTTTGTGATCTTTACACCATGACTTTTCTTTGTTCTTTGTTGTTGTGGTTGTTCATCTGCCTTATGTCACTACTTCGTCTTTGTAGGTTAGTTGCCTTTCCAACATGCTCATACATCTTTAGTCTTTGCCATAGATATATTCGTTGTCGCGGTTCTTTAACTTTGATCTTTGTCACTTAACTTTGTAGATTCTTCTTTTTGGCGTAGAATCTTTCTTTGACTGTTGCTAACCTTTGATCTTTGTGAGAACTTTCCATTGACGTTGAGATGTATGTATGAGCATGTGGAAACTAGTGTTGTGGTTGTACCTGCATAAAATAGTTAGCAATAAAACATCCGGTACTTACAGGTTTGGAATTAGAGATCGTCAACAGCATATTGTGAAGACTTTCTCCAACCCTTACCATGGCCGTTCCTAATCGGATACCCTCGAAAGAGCTTACACAGACATACTGAAGTACACCCACGATTAGGTGAGTCGCTGGAGATCACCCCACGACTGTAGACTGTTTGGATCCACCGTAACACTAAGCGTAACCCACAAGAGATTACCGAAGTGACCTGCTGTCAGGGCTGCTTGATGTTGACCCTAGCAGGAGTTTCCGTTCAATCATTGAGAAGTACATAAGTAAATTCTCTCATAAACGTTCTGGCAGATTGCTAAGATCTGCGTAGGACTCTAAAGTTTACATCTGGCGTCCATTGATGTAGAGCAACCAGTGTAATAATATCGTGTGTTCCTATGAGATCTTTTGATGAATCTCTTGGCTCTAGACTCAATAAGTGCACATTTAGTCATCGGAGGAATGGAGCAGAGTACCTCCTTTTCAATATCAACACACTCGGAATGAGTGGTCAATAGATTAT
>LBNU01037169.1:147988-168703 GCA_014162995.1 Artemisia annua | reverse complement strand
AGACTGGACTACACCGAAGAAGTATCGACAAAAAATCATTGCTGATGATCCAACATGTCACCTTGTTGTTCTTGGTCTACCTGAAACGACTTATGCTACAGTGGATAGTGAAGAAAGTGCTCATGCTGTCTGGGAAAGAGTTAAGAAGTTAATGTATGGAACGATATCGGGGAAACAGGAAAATGGAAACTCAATTGCTTAAGGAACTTCGCAAGTTCACTTCAATTCCTGGTGAATCCATGAGTCGTATTATGCTCCAGGTTTCTGCAAAGTCCATGAACATTCTGAAGTCTGTGGAAAGGTGGTACAGGGGGGGTTCCATTCGGATCACCAGGGTCTAGTATTTCTCTTGGTTTGAAAGGACCGTGCAAAACAGAATTAACAAGAAGATTTCCATTTGTTTTGCTCTTAAGATAGCGTAGCATTCTACTAGCCCATTGTGAATAACCGCCCTTTGAAAGCATGGGAGGTCGGTTTTCAGCACCGGCGGCATGAATATCTTGTTGAGTTGCCATGATGATGTGATTCAAAGTGACGTGTCGTGAAAGGTAATCAAACTCCTTGTAATCTCAAGAAAACTCAGAAAGAACAGAATACTTTGTATAATGAAAATGTTTTGTTTACTAAGCACGATCCTCCTATTGTTCGTGATTATGTGGAAACGATAGAACTTGCTAAAGAGAGTCAAACTAAAATGAAACAAAAGAATCCAGACCAGAAATCTATTGATTACAACAAACTGAACAAACTTTCTGGAATCACTTTTGTTCCCCAAAAAAAAACACCTGAGTTTTCCAAAAACCGAGGCTTCTCAAAACTAGTTTCTAAACCATTAGTTGCTTCCAAATCTCTTTCAAAAATGGAACAAATGTCTTCAATTTTAACACAAGTGATTCCAGAAGATTTCTTGATGATCTTAAAAATAGAATTGGGCAACTCCAAACGACTTTAGAATCTAAAAAGAGACTGACTGAGAACAACTGGAATTCAACAGTTCGTTTACAATTGACAAAGATTCTTGAAAGTGACTTTGCTCCTCCTATCAATGCCATTAATGCTAGAGTAATTCACTTTGAACAAGCGTTTTTTAAAGAAACAGCTGAATTTGTCAAGGACCACAAATCCCTGGTAAAGGAAGCTAATGCAAATCTTGAAAACATCAAACTTTTGGAAAACCTAAATGATTCTCTCCTTTAAGCAGTTATGTCTACCAATATTATGTCCATTATTTTGCAAACATATTCTGTTGAAGATGATGAAAGACTGCAAGCTGAGACCTCTGAAATGGTTTCAAACTATGAAAATGCTCTTGTAAAACTTGAAAAAGAAAATGTGTCATATTTTAAACAACTTGATCGAAAAACCGAGGAATGCAAGTATGACAAACTGTCGTACGAGCTTGCCTACACGGACATGCATAAGCAAAATGATCTTTTGAGAGCTCAGCTAGAAAGTCTAAAAAGGAAGGGTGTGGATACTAAGTTTGCAAAACCATCGACTTCGGAGAAACCAAATGCTTCAAAAACGGTTGAAAAACCAAAAATGTCAATTTCCCAGTTTGCTCCAAAAGTCGATGAGAAAAAGGAATTGACAAAACCAGTCACTCCACAACCTTTGCCCAAGCAAAAAGAAATTGAAAAAATTGTTGAAAATGCAAAAGTTGTTGAACGAAACACAAATGTGCTTACACCTGGCCCTTCTAGGAATAGTACATCGAATGTGACCACAAAACTGTTAAAGAATCTGTTGGTTCTAATGACTTGGTCCACAATCACCATCTAGAAGAAGCTAGGAAAATGGCACATATTTTAAAAGACAGAAATTTAGGTGCAAAAGCTAGTGTGATGAATTCTACAAGATTCCAAAGCAATGCTAGTAGTAGTAAACCATTACCTAGGAACTATTGATCGCGGTAAACCAAGCGGTGAAGCTTAGAACTACGGGTCGTAGTCCCAACGAGGGTTGAAATCGATCTTGTCACTCGAGTCGTGAGTTATGTGAAGTGAATTGGTTTAAAAGATGTGATTTGGTTTTAGTTATACTACTAAAGGTTGTTTAAAACTTAAATGAAATAAAGAACGAGAAATGGAGAAATAGGTTGAACGATAAAAGAAAACATAAGTTGAATAATAAAAAAAATTAAATAAGAAAGAAAGAAAGAAAAAGTAAAGAAAAGAAATGAAAATGAAATAAGAAATGTAAAATGTTTTTGGTTTCTAACTTTAATAAATGAAAGAAAAGAAAAGAAAACGTTTAAAAGAGAAGAAACTCAGTGAAAAGAAAAATAAGCTAAGCTAAAAAGATTTAACGAAAATTCGACAGAGTAACGGTAGGAAATGAAATAAAGAAAACTCCACTCGATAAACGATGGAGAGCAAATAAGCCTAGCTCGGCTTTAGAAATAAACAAGACACGACACAAAAGAGATTAAGACTCGAAAACTAAAGTGAACAAAACTCAAACTCGCTAAGATAAAAAAATGAAACTCGCTAACAAACAAGACCCAAACTCGCTAGAAAGAAAAAAATACCAAACTCGCTAACTTAGACATGCCATACTCGCTATATTTGAAACAACAAACTCGCTAGGTTTTTAACTTGATACTCGCTAGATTATTTTTAAAACCCAACTCGCTAGAATTTTTAAAACAAACTCGCTAAGTACAAAAAATTCGATACTCGCTACACTAAAAATTCGATACTCGCTACAAAGAAGAAATCCTACTCGCTAACTATTCTAGCCAAGTGATACTCGCTAGATTTCTAAAGCATACTCGCTACTATAAAAATTTGATACTCGCTGGACTTTGCAAAAGCTCATACTCGCTGGAAATTAAAACCAAACTCGCTAGACCCTAAACTCTAACTCGCTATCTTTTAGAAAAACACCCATACTCTCTAAACCCTAAGTCTTATACTCGCTAAAAACACTTTGGACACTGGAAACTTTTTAAAACGTGAACTAATGACTAAATTCAATAAAAACTTATAAAAACTTATTAAGACACTAGTTTAAGACTCAAAATAAGTTACTAAATAAGCTAAAATATTTTCTAGGGCTTGTAACTAAAAAGCTAGTTTTGACGCAAAAGAAAGATTGAAAAGCTAAGAAAACGATTTGGAAACTCTTTAATAAGCTAAATGAAAACGTTAAATAAGCTTTTACAAGCTAACAAAACCCAAATAAGCTCAAGTCATAATCAATAGGCACGAAAATCTCTTTTCATGCAAAGGTGGTGCAAGACTTATGTAAGCTTATTTTGGATCAACATGGAAGTAAAGAAGCTTGAATAAGATGTAGAAATATAAAAGAAAGATTGAAATAAGCTATGAAATAAGCAAAGTAAAATGACTAAGACATGAAATAAAAGTTTGCATAAAATTACACTACAACTTGAAAGAAAACTAGCAACTAATACTAAACTAACCACCTAAAAATGAAGCTAGGGGAGGGTATTTAAGGGAGCCATGGTGGCTTAACCTTTTACAAATTGACACTTAGCCCCTTAGTCTTCCAAATTTTGTGAATACAAAGCATAAACTAGAGATACGACGCTATTTAACTTTCTAAAACTACAACTTGAGTCCTTGTAACTTTGAGGTGATGTGTAGACGAGCTTTCCAAAGATCTTCAAAAGCATAAAAGTGATCACTAGCTCGGATTTAGAAAGTTAAACTTCATAATTATATTTGAGCTTTGATTAAGCGTCTCTTTTACTTTCTTGAGCCTTTGAGAAATAATTTGTCTTCACGGGCTTTTCACAAGCAGATTTCATCTTTTACTTGACTTTCAAACTCTTTTCCACATCTCGTGCTCGTTTTGGGCTTTTAGGTTGCTTTTCATGTTGTTTTTGCAATATCCTTACCTGCACAGTCATAAACACAAAAACACGATATCTTTGGCTTTGAGCGTTAGTTTTTGGTCTATAATAGTCTAATAATGGTGAATAAAAGATATGTGAATAAGCACATATCAACTATCAACAAAAGACTAGATATTGGCCTGCATCTAAGAGTAGTTGCACAGAAGAAAATGCTATGCACGTAGAAAACAGCACTAGAAATTCTGAGTCTTTTCCGAACAAAAAGCAATTTCCAAATGACTGTAGTGACAAAGTTAAGGTTGCTACATAAACAAAAATGTTGAATTTGTCTGTCCTAAATGTAAAAAATGTGTCTTTTCAGCTAATCACGATGCATGTAGTGCTCAATTTCTCAAGAAAGGAAAGTCAAATGTCAAGATACAATCCACTAAGACACCAAATAGAAATAAACCCGTTGATAACAAGAAGCAAGAGGCTAAGAAACCTAATAGGTGGATATCTACAAAATGTAGTTTTCCCAAGACTGAGACTTCCGCTGCATCTGATAAGAAAACTACGTCTAGATCTTACCTTAGGTGGATTCCTACGGGAAAAATTTTTAAAACTGTTGGTCATAGATAGATTCCCACAGGGAAAATTTTTGATAGTTGCACCAAAAAAATAATAGTGATAATCATCAGGATAAGGAAGTAGAAACCACTACAACCGTTAATAGTGATTACCCTCAAAGAGAGGAAACATGTACTTCTAACACAGTTATTTGTGAAACCTCTTCGTCTTTGGTTGCAGGTGATTCAACTATCTCAAAAACCAGTTCATCAGAGGGTTCTAAGCCTCTAAATTTTTCAACATCATACTTTCAATCTTCTATTTTGATTTTCCATTTCTTTTATAAAACATACAAAAATATAAAATTTCAAAAATACAAAAACAATATAAAATCAAAAATTCAAAAATATTCTTCTCACGACATGTCTCTCGTATAATCGATATTCTGTACATATCTAGAAATGTCATTCAACAATGATACGGACATGTACAGATGCTTGAGCGGGAGTTCTCTAAAATGTTTTCTAAAACATGTCGTTTCTCTAATTTTCTTAAATGATGGCTTTCGTATACTTCAGTACGAAACCCGGGCTTAAATGATGACTTCTTAGTATTTCAGCTAAGGACTCGTATTTAAATGATGGCTTCTAGACACATCAGTACAGGACCCACGCTTCAAAGAAAGGAAAGTGCTGAATCATAACAAAAACTTTAAATATTTTTTGAGCACTTATCCTAAAAACAAAAATTCTCTTAGATTCTGAGCACCACCTTTTCAAGATTTTTCAAGAAGATTTTCAAAATCTATCAAAATCTGTGCTCATCATCAAAATGACTTGTGTGCACCTTACAGTGCACAACTCAAGTTTTCAAAGAAAGGAAAGTGCTACGCAAAAATGATTTTGATCAACAAAGTGCACTTATCCTACAAATGGACATTGTTGTACGCCTCAGTGCGACATTCCTATTCAAACAAAGAGAAATCTTTGTTTTTCAAAAAACCTTGATGCAAAATTCAACAAATCTGAAATTTCTTATTTTTTTAGAATTTTGCTCAAGAACACTCCTTCCCTCTAAACTGTTTGCAAAAGGTTAAAATTCTCAAAACATATGCGAGTTCTAAGGGGGAGTATTATAAAAACAAAAAATGTTCCGATTTCATGCAAAAACAAATCCGTCTATCTCTCCAAAATATTTTATATTAATCAGTTGATATCAAAAATATCACGATATGCTATTTTTAAGGGGGAGAAGAAGTGATTAAAATGTGATCAAATGTTTAAAGATCGTGGCTGAATCTCAAAAGAGCTAGACTCAGATATTACCATTGAATTGACAAAGCTTAAATGTCAAAAATTGAAAGGACTTGTCCAAGTAGATTGTACCAATTTGAGAAACTTTCTTTGGATTTGACCAGGCCGGGTAATAACTTCAAGCTAGTCCAACTAGTGATGTAAGCGTGTCTCGGTCTTGTACACTAAAAGTGGATCAATTTAAAAGTGCAAACTCCTCTCGCATGTGCAAATTTCTTAAAAATCCATGAGCACATATGAAGGGGGAGACCTTCAAAATGAAACCAAAACTCTCTCAGTGTTAACAAAATGTGTTTCATTATCATAAACACTTTGAGAGAATTTCAAATGTTTGGTTTGAGTGGCAACAATAGGATAGTCATGAAGATATAAGGTGACTAAGGTTAGGGAAAACCGTCCTATGATCCGCTAGAGCCGGAGGGATCTACCCAAGGACAACACCAATAGTATAGTACTAGAAGTCCTTAGGTATGATTTGAAAAAAGGAGTAAAGAATGAAAGGAGAAAGAAGGGGTTGAAGAATTAAAAAGAAAAGGAATGAAAAGGGTGAAAAGAAATAGCCCTCCATATGTTCAACCTTAGGGCAGAAACCAGGTTCAACTCATATGCTACTGGTTGTTACAAAAGTGACACCGGTATTGAAGACAAGACGTTATGGACCCAGTGACGCACTGCACTTAACCTTCTAGCCACTCGGGTATCTCTCAAAAGGTACTTGTTTCATTCTCACGGGGAACCCTGCATAATCTATCGACCGCTCATTACGAGCCATGTTGATATTGAAACATGAGACACCGCTCCAGTCTCCGACGACTAAAATATGCACTTATCGAGTGCCGCGAGATACATCAAAGATCTCATAAGAACACGTAATACTTCTACACTGGTGGTCCAACATTAAGAATGCCAGATGTAAACTTAAGATTTCTACATAGATTTTAGCAATCTGCCAGAACATTTATGAGAGAATTCACAATAGTGATTCTCTGTGATTGAATGGAAATTCCTGCCAGGGTCAACATCAAACATCCCTGAAAGCAGGTCACTTTGGTGATTCCTTGTGGATTACGCTTAGTGTTCTCGGTGGTTTCAAACAGTCTACAGTCGTGGAGTGATACTTCGGTATATTTCAGCGACTCACCTGAATTGTGGGTATACTTCAGTATATATGTTGTAAGCTTTCTTGAGGGTATCCAATTCAGGAACAACCTTTGTAAGGATTAGAGAGAGTCTTCACACTATGTTGTTGATTATCTCGAAGTCTGAGCCTGTAAGTGCTGGAAATCCCGCCAAGGAGATTCCGTTCATGAATCGAGTCCTTAAGACGTGGGTCGTTACTTGGATTTATCCTATGTAATGATAACTATCCTTAATGGGATTAGGACGGCTGATGAGCCCGACCAAGGAGAATAGAATCAAGACATTCATCAGTAAAACAATTGTAGTGGTCTAATCTTTATGAAAAATCCACGATGATCGATTGGATACTACTACACAAAAAGCTATAAACACCCCTCAATAGAGATTGGTTAGATAAAAGCCTGTTTCTATACTGGAAAAAGAGGGGGCATGGAAGCTATAAAAACCGGTATTCAAGAATAAACCAATATCTATAATAGTAAAATTGGTTTTGTGGAAATAACAAGTCTTTTATGTGTTATGACAAAGGAAATACAATTTTCTTGACAATAACTACATACAATTTTAAATATATTATAGCATCTACTACTAGTCGAGTGGCATTTTCTTAGAAGACATAAAATTGTACGTTCATAAACAAATGATATTCCATTTAGCATCTACATAACTGAAGACGTCACTTATTTTTTATGTGTAATATTTAGAAGATTAAAGTAGTGTTAATTATTAGCAGTAGCAGCAGGGTATTCGCGCGTTGCAGGTATCTGTGATTAAAGTTTAAGCGCCAACAAAATAACAATGACGAACTGATTAATCGAAAGAAAAAAAATGATCCCCCGACTGATCCAGTTCACCCATTTTTACTGTTTCCGACTGGTCCTTTACCGTTTCGTTTTTGAATGAATTTTATTGGCTAGCCGAACTGATGACGACTCTAGATTCCGGTTGAACCCATTGGTCCGGTCCGGTTTTCAAATCATATGTACCATCAACTTGTTAACATGTAAATTGTAAAACGCTTTGTGCGTTTTATTTATT
This sequence comes from Artemisia annua, assembly GCA_014162995.1. Lineage (NCBI taxonomy): Eukaryota > Viridiplantae > Streptophyta > Magnoliopsida > Asterales > Asteraceae > Artemisia > Artemisia annua. The sequence continues at coordinate 160,840 of LBNU01037169.1, read as the reverse complement.
TGTACTATGTGTATAATAACATGTATTTTTCATTATAGAGGTATTTTAAAAATAACATTAATTACTGTATTTAATATTGTATTATTAATTTTAAGATTTTGAGATGTGTGTTTAATTGATTTATACTAAAAGGTTAATATAATGTATGTTTAGTTTTAAACCTTTTGTAAGTAATTGAGAGAGGTATATGTGTGTAAATTTTGTTTGCATCAAAGCGTAAAATAGATGTACATTAAAGATTAAGATTTATTTGTGTATAGAGAGTAGTTTGTGTGTTATAACTAGGGCTGAACATTGCAGACCCAAAATCGACCGGAGATTGAGAGGACCGACTGAAAATCGACCGAACCGAAGAACCAACGGTCAGTTTTTGGTCTGGCTTTTTTTCTTATTTCGGTCTCGGTCCGGTCTTATGTAAAACCCGACTATTATGCCTTCTTGGACCGGACCGACCGAAGGACCGAACTAGACTGAACACATTCGGTTCGGTCCTCGGTCTAAAGTTTTGGAGTAATTCGGTCTCGGTCCGGTCCGGTCCAGTTTTGTATCGTTGATCACCTTAATTATAAGTAAGGGTGTCATAAAGCCGACCCGACCCGAATATGCCTTTTTCGGGTCGGGTTAGTCGGGTCCAAAGTTATATTCTAATCAATCGGGTCAACCCGAGTTCTAAACAAGGTTGGGTTCGGGTATAGTATATGTGTATTACTCGGTTTCGGGTCAACCCGAATGACCCGAGTTTCATTTTTTTCTTTCTAATTTGTATGTAAACACTAAAATTCTATAATTTTTAAACGACCTAGACTCGAACTCGAGATGGCCTGAACCGAATTGACCAGAGCCAAATGACCCGAGTTCTAACAAGGTCGGGTTCGGATATATATTTTGAGCTTTGACCCGAATTGATCCGAACTCGACCGGGACAACCCGAATAACACCCCTAATTATAAGTAGTATACATGTATGCTTTTTTATTTAAAATATTAACTACGGAGTATTTCTCGTCATTAGCTCTATTAATAATTTATTTTAGGTTCTATTCTCATAAACCTAAATTTTGATTTACCTCCTTTTTTTCCCCAAAAGTTTTTCACTCCCGCTTCTTGTTTTCGCCAATTTAATCCCCTATTTTACAAATTCAAACTACCATCTTTTTCAGAAGAAAAAATCCACCTTCTCGTATTTTTTTTTTTCATGGTCTCTCTCGTCCACATCATACCACCGCCGCCATTGATAATGGTGATTCATCTCCCTCCCGTTCTCCCATATTTATCGAAACGTATGGTTATTTTTAAGCTTAATGTTTGTATGTGTTTATGTACATGTATTTATGGATTAACCAAAGTCTTCATGTATGTGTATGGATGTGTCAATTTTAAGTTTACATATAGGTTTAATGTATGTGTGTATATTTGTTGAAAGGGTTAGTTTTATCCCACTGTGACTTATCCTTTGGGACGAATTATATAGTATGGCCGTGGTTATAATTTTACAACCTTAGACTCTTCAAAGGTACTAACTGTTAACTGGTAGAGTGCACGGGTACTCTTCATGAACTCGAATTGAAACTATAAGTGGTACTGGAAAGTCAAAACGTTCCATCTAATTGTTTATGTTAGTTTTCTAATGGAAGATGGTTATTGAATGTGATAATGTTTATAGCGCTGTAACGTGTTGATATTGTTATTATATTGGCAATATTGCGAGACTATATGATCAATAATACCATGCTTGGTTTTATGTAAGTTGATGTTATCTGCTTTTGTAATAATCTTGTTGATTACTGAAGTGTCATGCAAATGCGGGCACACTATATTGTGGAATTTGTGAATCAGTGTAGCATGTATTTGGATGGTTAAGGTACGGTTTGTAGTTTAATGGTTGGAACTTCTAAAAGTTTCACATACAAAACAAGGGATATGTGATAATGATTGGTACTAAATGCTACTGTATCATTTATCTGCAAATAGAATACTTTTAATTGGTAAATCTTAGTTAAGGATGTAAAAAAAAAGAAGAAAAAAAAAAAAGGTATTCGATACGTTGGTTGTCGTACGGGTAGTGGTTGGAAGAATGATAAGTTTGTGGAGATGGTGAGGGAAGCTTGGACGTATTATAAGGCTTATAGAGGTTGAACATTTGTAGTCATGTTGTGTAGTGAAACTATGGAGAGCAACAACTTGGGTGCCATTCTTGAGGTAATTTAACCATATCGTAAGTACAAACAAAAGTTAGTTTTGATATGAGTAATTTAACTAGATCTTTTTTATGGGTAGAATTCCAGTGAACATGATGGCAAAGTTCCTTCCATGGTTCTCAGCCTCTGTATCTTCCGATGAACAGCAAGAGATGTGCGGCTCTATATGTAAAGTAATCCAAGAAGAAATGCTTCTCCAACAGGTGACAGCTTTGTGTTCAGAACAATATATTAGTTGCTTTTATGAATTATAACTACTTCTCTTCACTAGCTCTTGAACACATTCATTTCGCTTCAAATATATTCGGTCAACATGCCTTTTTAATTCAGTATGCATATCTGCGTCTGAGATATATATAAATAAAATAATTAATAAATTGATGCAATGATTGGCTGAAGACGGTGATGCCGTGATGGACCTGGTGATATTTTCAAATACCCTTTTGTAGCTTTTTTTTTTTTTGAAACAGCAACAATTTTATTAAACCAAAAACCAAACAAATAGATCACATATAGACCTCACAACTATCACTACTAAAGAATTGGAGACCACTGACTCATCCACCCTGAGACATGGAGTTGAATTCGTTAGTGTCCCCAAACCCACATAGCTCAAACTAATTACTTAACGCCACACAAATAGACTACACATGACCATATAAGTGGCCAAAATCGCGAGAACATAATGGTTGTCAACACTCTCATTCCAGCATTAGTTTCCTCATAAGTCACTTGAGCCACTTTCTTGAGCACCTGACAGATTACACTCACTTGGCCTTTGAACCCACTCTTGCCATCGTAATGCACCGTTTTTTTATCTCCTCGAGACCCATTCAAAGCACTTTACTTGTATCTCTTGGAGCAACTTGTCTACGCGTTCTGACTTTCCATTGAAAACCTGCATATTTCTATTTTTCCATATGAAGTAGCTTGTCACCCATATTACAACGCTCCACAACATCTTACTCGACTTTGACATAGATGAGAAACCTGAATGTTGCAGCATGTCTTTTGCACTGAACTTATCAACCATTCCAAATCCCCACCATATATATATTCTCTCCCATAACTTCATTATGGTCATCACAACGTGGGCATAACATTGTGTCTAAGTCAATGCCACGTTTTTCTAACTCAACTCTTACTGGCAATCTTCCTTTTGTAGCTCTCCAAACAAACACGTTAATCTTCCTTGGCACGAGTTTATTCCATATAGTTTCTTGGTTACTTTGTCTCTCAATAATGCTTTGATCTTCAATTATGACAGTAAGTTCTTTAACTGTAAAGTCACCATCATCACTCAATTTCCATTTCCATGTATCCCTGCACGTTGGAGACATACTTACATTTGGTAAACAATTTAATAATTCCACCCGTTCACCCTCTCCCCTACCTCTCGGTTCTCTACGCCAATCCCATATCCATCTCCATTCCCCTTCAACCCAATGACCCCTTCCCGACACCAAAACATCCTTTTCTCTTTCTAGCTCATATAACCTAGGGAATTTGTCTTTCAACCTACCTTCTCCAAGCCAAATGTCCTCCCAAAAACATGTATTTACCCCATCCCCCACCTTTTTAAGTTCAAAATAAGCAAATTTTGTAGCTTTTATTTTCTTTCACAAATAGAAGCTATCTTATAGTTAGTATAAGAAATGTAAAAGAAATGGAGATCTTGATTGTGAATTGTTGCTGTTTTTATTGTAAGGATTACTATTTACTTTGTCATGGTAATATTCGTTGAGTTTATGCATCGTTGGTGGTAGGGGTGTCAAACGGGTTATCGGGTCGGGTATGGGGCTTATCGGGTCGGGTCTATCGGGTTTTGAATAAATAAAAACTAACCCGCTACTATAAGATATCGGGTTTCAGGTTGTCGGGTTGGGTCTATCGGGTTACTTGTTAATTTCATCCCACAATTTCTTCATTCATTAAAATACCATCCAAGATAAACTCAACTTAAAATATTAGACTAACATGCTACTGTATTTCATTTAGCTCAATATAAAATGAAAGAAACAAAGTAAATAAAAGTGGGGATTGAATTGTTTGGGCAGTAGGAATGTTATTTATGTCTCATGTAGTATCAAAAATAAACACATAAGATGAGCAAGCTACTGATGTAACTTGCAGTGCACTAGAACCGAATCTGAAGATGCATTTTATCATTCTTTTAATGTAGCAAGCTTACTGATTAAGAAGTTTGACAATTAAACGAATGACAAAGAGTATTTATTTTATAAATTATTAATTTTCTAATGGGTCATTATCGCTTATCGGGTTTATCGGGTCAACCCGATAACAAACTAATTGAGACCCTAACCTGACCCTATTAGGCTGTCGGGTTTATTTGATTGACCCGATAAATCCGATAAGCTAAGTTGGACCCGAATCAACCCGAACCTATAAGCCTTTATCGGGTTTAACATAAGCCTTTATTTTGAACCAAATAAGCAAATGCCTCTCAGACCAATTAATGGACGGAGAATTAGTTAGTTTTTAGTTGTTACTAGTAGTTAGACAACCTATATGGCCATATTTTTTTAAAAGGTCTAAAAAGATTTTTCAACCAAACAAGCTTCCTGTACCAGTAGAGCTTATTTCAGAAGCTCTGCTCACATAAGTTGTGCAAAACACACCAGCAATACCACCCATGTATGAGTTGCAAGTTAGCTAATGAAAACATTTAATCTTCCTATCTTTTGTATTTCAATTACTTTGTTTTTCATTCCGTTTCACTGTAAATTCTGGTTAATTGTATTAATTTCTTCAACTACTGATCATATGTACCACTGGTGTAAGAAATTTCTTTATAAAAACACATAAGTACATAGAAACGACTGATCTAATGATTTGCATTTATACATGCAGGATATCTCCGTTCTTCATTGCCTAGGAATAAAGTTTGTTCTTGTTCCAGGAACACATGTACAGATCGACAACCTATTAATGGAGAAAGGTTAGTACAAAGTAGCTTATTTGATTGTTTTTATTTCTATAATATTTCAGGTCATCATGGATTCAAACTTCTAGCATTTTCTGGAAAATGTTTAAGTTACATTGTAATAGTTGCTATAAATAATTCTAATGTTGAATGTATATCACAGGATGTGAGCCCAAGTGTGTTGGAAGATATAGAATTACTGACCCTGATTCTCTAAAGGCAGTAGTGGATTCGGCCAGGAGAATTACTTGATGATTCAAGCTAAGCTGTCTTCGGGTCCCTCTTTAAACATCTATTGACATGGATAAAAGAGTCGATCTCTCGAAAGTGTCTGTGTTGCTATTGGTAATTTCCTTGCAGCCAAGGTACAAAAATCTGAAATTTATGTATTTATTAGTTGCAATAAGTTGGATACATTTTGTTACTGTAACTGTGTGCTTTTGTTGAAAAGAGGAGTAGTTGAAGGCGTTGATTGTGGAGCAACAGGTGAAGTAAAGAACATAGATGTCCTCTTATATCCGTGAAAAGCTGGATGCTCACTCTATCATGATCCTAAGTAATCTCAGATATTCCAGCACTGAGGATGTTTGGGATTGCTTATTAAGTTAATTGCTAATATGACTGTTCGGGATTGCTTATTGAATTAACTGATTTAAGAAGCTTTTTGGGATTGTTTATGTATATACTAATAGGGACTGTTTTGAGATTGCTTATCGAAACTACTTATTTCAATAAACAATCCCAAACATCCCCTATAAGCAGCTTAAATAATCACAAACAGTTTTCCTTATAAGCATTCGTAATTGGCAATCCTGAACATCTTATATAAAGTGCAGTTTACACTGTGGTGCGATTAATCCCAGAGAATTATGTTCAATTATGTTAAATTCTAGTGTTTTTCTTCGTAGTTTGTTGAATTCTAATGTTTTAATTTGGATTTTGTCTAGGATTTTGTTTAGTTGAATTGAAGTATTATCTTGATTTACTTTGTTGATTTCAACAGTTGTGGTGTACTTTTATCAGTTTATATATATTTGTTGCATTTAAATTTCTTTATTTTTGTGAGTCGAATTGTAGATTATAGAAATTCTAAAAATTTGGAAAGTTTTAAAATGATTATTTTAATTAAAATAGATTTCCAAAAAAGACAGGTTTTGTGATAAAAACATATTTTTTTACTCTATATAAAGACAGGTTGGATGCTCTTATAAAGACAAGCTGTGGGGAAACCGGTGTCGATGTCCAATAAAACTGTGTTTGTTTACTCTATCATGGAGACCGATTTTTAGGAGAAAACCGGTTTCAATGCTTCGCATAGAGACAGGTTGCAAACCGGTTTCTATATGTTTCGATCATGGAGATACCCCCTTCAGAGAGTGGTTCCAAAACCACTCTTCATGGGCCATTTTGACCGGTTTCTGTGAGATTTTTTGTAGTATTATTACTAACATTTACCATGCAGCTACCGATGAATGTTCCTTAGAGAAAGACCGCTACCATCATCACTCAAAGATCCACATGCTCATACCAAGCAAAGCTAAGCTCTCTTCAAAGATCAAAGCAAACCAAAGTTCAGAACGATTGTACGCCAAAGTCAAAGAATCTACAAAGTAAAAAGACAAGGATCAAAGTCAAAGAAAAGAGAACTTCACAAAGATTCAAAGTCAAACAAAGTATGAGCATGTTGGAGAAAGGCGTAAAGACAACAGAGTAAAGATGTTGATCAAAGGCAAAGAACGACCAAACAACATTAATCAAAGATTACAAAGCATGACGGAATAAAGACTAAAGAACTATTCTACAACGACACACAAAGTTCAAGACAAAGAAGATAGAAGACCTAATCACGTGGAGCATCATTCGAATAACCACCCCTTAGGGGGAGATTGTTAGCATTAAAGAAAAGTATAAAAAAGTGATGGTCATTCTCATATTTGTAACTTTGTAATGTGTCGTAGAATACAATAGAATAGTCAAAGGACTTGTGGATTGGGCTAAGCTAATAGGTTATAAGTTATGTATCAAGCTAGTCCATACTTAATGTGTAATCAATATCCAATCTAACCTAATCCGTACAATTAAGGCCCATAGAAAGCACATGAGGCATTTAGTCTTATGTATAAAAGACACCACACACCTCATTTGTGGGGTGTGCTTGAGTGTATAAGTGTGTGTGTTTTATTAATAAAAACTCTCTTCATCTTACTACTTCTCTCATTAGAAAACACCTACATATATACATCAAGTCACCAACTTTGCTCTATATTATATGATAAGTTGATATATCTAAGGTCGTACAATGAGAAACCATTGTTTGTTTGTTTGTTTAATTACGGTGCTTTAGAGTGTGATAATCTATTATGATATTTGTGTGCTACGCATTTGCTAATCTAAAATTACATAGTCTCTTGGGACGATCCCTATTTACCACAAACCATATTGCATGCGGACGAGTATACTTGCTCGTATGTGTTTTCTATATAATCGGTAAACAGGTGTATAAATTTCAAATTGAGTTGAACTTAGGGTATTATATATAACCGAGTAACACGCATCAAGTTTTTGACGCCTCTGCCGCGGACTTAGTTTAGTTTTAGATTAGATTAGCTTGTAAATAGTAGCATAGAAATTATTTTTGTTTTTGCATAACGTAAGTGTTAGTTGATTGTCGTTTATGTTTTTTGTTTGATTTTTGCCCATTTTATGAATTATTGAGTATTTGGATTAATATGTTTTTATTTGTTTACTAGTTTTTTTGTTATTGCATTTCATGATTTATATTCTTGATACAATTCTTAGATGTTTTAGTAGTTAAAAAAAAAAAGAAAAAAAAAGTTTTTTTTCCTGAAAATTTGGTGCAACAACCGGCGGCTGGAAGCCAAGCCGTCCGGTTCGCGAGCTTCTGTCCACAAATAAAAAACCGACCGCCGGTTCGGTGTCCGAACCGGTTCGGTTGAAATTTTCTAAGAACCAAAACTCGAACCAACATCCGGTTCGGGACTTGAACTGCCAAAATCTTATAAAAAAAATAAAAATATAATAATAAAAAATAATTTTTTATTTTTGTTTGTTTTTATTTCTTAAGTTTTAATTAATTTAGTTTTTTATTGAATTAGTTTTAAATGTTTATTTATGGTTTCTTGTTTTGAATAGTTTAGACTTTTATTTACTAACTCCTAATGTTAAGTTGTTAGACTATTAAACAATCAAATTAGTTGAACGGGAGAAAGGTTATAGACAGCGAGTAGCATAAGGTGAAAGAGTTTGTTGATGATTGTTTATGGTAAGCTTTTCCTTAGTTTACTTATATTATTTTAGCTGTGGAGGTGTTTTGAAAACTCATAACCTTGTTCCAAACATGGTTTTTAGATTGTCATGTTTCTCCAACTGTCGATATATATTTCGTAAACTTCTCTTGGTAAGGGGTGATATTGCTATCGAAAATTGTTAGTTGGGAATACCAGAAAAAAAAAATAAATAATAAATAAATNCAGTGACCAAACAATTTGCTAATCTAAAATTACATAGTCTCTTAGGACGATCCCTATTTACCACAAACCATATTGCATGCGGACGAGTATATTTGCTCGTATGCGTTTTCTATATAATCGGTAAAGAGGTGTATAAATTTCAAATTGAGTAGAACTTAGGGTATTATATATAACCGAGTAACACACATCAAGTTTTTGACGCCGCTGCCGCGGACTTAGTTTAGTTTTAGATTAGATTAGCTTGTAAATAGTAGCATAGAAATTATTTTTGTTTTTGCATAACATAAGTGTTAGTTGATTGTCGTTTATGTTTTTTGTTTGATTTTTGCCCATTTTATGAATTATTGAGTATTTGGATTAATATGTTTTTATTTGTTTACTAGTTTTTTTATTATTGCATTTCATGATTTATATTCTTGATACAATTCTTAGATGTTTTAGTAGTTAAAAAAAAAAGAAAAAAAAAAGTTTTTTTCCTGAAAATTTGGTGCAACAACCGGCGGCTAGAAGCCAAGCCGTCCGGTTCGCGAGCTTCTGTCCACAAATAAAAAACCGACCGCCGGTTCGGTGTCCGAACCGGTTCGGTTGAAATTTTCTAAGAACCAAAACTCGAACCAACATCCGGTTCGGGACTTGAACTGCCAAAATCTTACCGAAAAAAAATAAAAATATAATAATAAAAAATAATTTTTTATTTTTGTTTGTTTTTATTTCTTAAGTTTTAATTAATTTAGTTTTTTATTGAATTAGTTTTAAATGTTTATTTATGGTTTCTTGTTTTGAATAGTTTAGACTTTTATTAACTAACTCCTAATGTTAAGTTGTTAGACTATTAAACAATCAAATTAGTTGAACGGGAGAAAGGTTATAGACAGCGAGTAGCATAAGGTGAAAGAGTTTGTTGATGATTGTTTATGGTAAGCTTTTCCTTAGTTTACTTATTTTATTTTAGCTGTGGAGGCGTTTTGAAAACTCATAACCTTGTTCCAAACATGGTTTTTAGATTGTCATGTTTCTCCAACTGTCGATATATATTTCGTAAACTTCTCTTGGTAAAGGGTGATATTGCTATCGAAAATTTTTAGTTGGGAAAAGGGAGGNATAAAAAAAATAAAAAAAAAATAATAAAAAAAAAGATGCATGTACAGGTTAAGTCTCATTTTAAGGAGTCCTTTATAATAGCTTAAAAGAAACCAATAAATAGATAATTCAGCCTTAAACATATCAATTATGAACAGTCATTATTCACATCACAAAAGTAGCATTCAATTTACAATCCAAATCGAACCATTCAAAACATTCAAGATGAAATTGGAGTATGTAATCTAAATATTCAAATAATGACAAAATCCAGTTACCGTCTTACCAAGGGGGACATGGATTATTAAACTTCTTACAATTGAGTTAATGTCGTTCATCTTTCATTGCCACACGCCCACACCCTCTCTTGAGCTTCTTCACGAATCACGAGCACTTGCCTCTGATTCCGGTTGTGCATGTGTTCTTGTGTATCGCGTTCTAACTGCAATTGCATCTTTGTTTCCAATAGTGATCTCATTTGTGTGTTGTCCTCTTGCAATTTTCTTAAAATTAAACAAAGACTAAAAATCAGGTTCAGCTTAACAATCCTATAATTAACAAGATTAGGCACATGCCAACAGTATATCAGAAGCTAAATATCTATAGTCGAAAATCACTAACAATTTCAACTTTCGAAACTTCTAACGCATAATACCAGAAACAATCAATAGAAATTCCTAGCCACAAAGTCTTCGTTTCTACTTATTTATGTGCTCACTCAGATTCTGTTTCTTTATGGCTATAAAGACTTGTGGAGATATAACCAGTTCCACACCGATAAGTGCAGATCCCTCATTCAGAAAATAGACCCTGACTGATGTGTAAAATGAGGAACTAAAACTGCTCTCTTATTACTAAGCAATTAAGTTCCTACATACTGATTACACAACAACATATCCATTCAATACTACTTGATGTAATGTGAACAATCTCCTGTCGCCAGTGACTTCTCTACAAGGCAACTAAGAGACAAGAAGAATACTTAGAATCCTGCTAACATCAAAGAAACAGAACACTAGTTTTTTATTCAAACCCATCTTCTTTGAGTTCTTAAAAGTTTATGGCTACAAACTGGAATCTTGCTTAGCCTTATAAAAGTTTGTAAACAGCAAATACTACATAAAATAAAACATAACCCCCATGCTACAGGCCTTATTTGGCATGCATATTTAACTAACTGATATGAATAAACATGTGATAATCTTGGTTTGCTCAAAAAGAATGGATCAAGTTAAAAATGTGTTCTTTTTCTTTTAAGCTAAAACTATAGTTTATCTAGGAGCTAGGTATTTGGGTAATCTAATTTCACAGCAACATGGCGGTTTGTGAGAAACCTAACTTGTCGGTTACCTGTTTGGTTTCTCACGATAGCGGCCAGTGTCCCATATGTCTCTTGACTTGCTACCTAAGATCTTTAAAATATAAATCTCTTGGTATACGCATGCCTAACAGAAAAGTAAGTATGACATGGAAATATAAATCTAAACATAGATGCAGGATGTGTATTAGTTGAATCTTTAACTTTTTTTTTCTTGTATTTATCAGATACCATATCAAGAATAAATCAACCACTATCTTGTTGTCCCAAATCTATACGATATATATAAGTTGCAAAGTAATATTGAATAAGTAAATTGTCTAACTATTGAAATCGAGTATTTACATATGTATATATAAGGTTCCAATCGACACCATGGAACCATTGTGTCTTTTCGGTATAGCCGAATAAAGTAACTAACATAACTAACTTTCCATAACCGCCACTTAACTAACTAAACGGTTATTAAGTTACTAACTAATACGTTTGGTCCTTCGTGTTTATAATATTATATAAGAAGCATTAGAACGAGATTATTAGGTTCACATTCTCCTCCTTAATCTTGATCGTTGCTTCATCCTAAATCTTGAACTCCGATCATTTGTCGCATTGTTACGAACTTCAATCTTGGTAGAGCCTTCGTTAGAATATCTGCTCTTTGTAGTTCTCCGCTGACGTGTTCCACATTGATGTGTCCATTCTCTACGCATTCCCGAATGAAATGATAGCGAATGTCGATGTGCTTGCTTCTTCCATGAAAAACTAGGTTCTTGACGAGTGCTATTGCTGAAATGTTATCCACCTTCAACGTTATCCTTTTCTCTTCCCATCCAGTTAATTCACTAAGTAGTCGTTTTATCCATAAGGCTTGACATGCTGCTGCAGTAGCCGCCATGAATTCTGAATCATATGATGATAGCGCCACTATTGGTTGCTTCTGAGTACACTAGGTAATGGGTGACTCTCCAAAATAAGATACTATCCCTGTAGTTCCTTTTCCTTGATTAGTGTTGATTCCATAACTACTGTTGATGTAACCTATAATCTTGCAGCCGCCTTCTTTCTTGTAAATTATGCCATGCTCCTTTGTTCCTTTGATGTATCGGATTACTTGCTTTACCGCCTTTAGGTGATGATCCTTCGGGTGTTGCATGAATCTGATGAGTAGTCTGACTGAGTAACTAAGATCTGGTCTTGTATGTAGTAAGTACCTGAGACTTCCAATTATGCTTATGTAGTAAGTTGCTTCAACTGAGTTTCCATCTTCCGCCTTGACCAACTTAGTACCGGGATCCATTGGTATCTTCATATCATTACTATCCGTCATACTTGTTTCCTTCAAGATCTTGTTAATATAACCTGTTTGCTTGATTCTAATCTCTCCTCCTATCTGTGTAACTTCTATCCCAAGGTAATAAGCTAACAATCCTAAGTCGCTCATTTCAAACTTTTCTTCCATCTGGGATTTAAATACTTCTAGTTCCTTCTTTGGAGTGCCCGTGATTATCAAATCATCTACATAAACTCCAACTATAATCGTAGAAGTCTTGCTTCTCTTTGTATAAACTGCTTGTTTGAGATTACACTTCTTAAAATCTAATGACTTTAAGGTTTGATCAAGCTTCACATTCCAAGCTCTTGGTGCTTGTCTTAAGCCATATAAAGCTGTAATTAGCTTATAGACTTTTCCTGAATTTCCTTGCTGAACAAATCTTTCAGGTTGTGTAACGTAGACTTCTTCCTTCAAATCTCCATGTAAAAATGCTGATTTTACATCTAAGTGATGTACTTGCCAACCATGATATGCTGCTAATGCTAATAT